>JAQZBX010109448.1:0-10461 GCA_029593785.1 Cabassous unicinctus
ACATTAAAAAAAAAATATATATATATATATATAAAATAATATTTATGTAAGAAAATGCACATACATGCATATGTATTTATATATCATTTTACAAATATTGGTATGTACTGAAAAAAATAAAATAAAATAAAATAAAATGTATCTGGACACAAAGTCAATTTTTTATATTCATAGTCCAAAATACCTGAAGAATATAATTAGGCTTTTGTAACAAGGCAAAGGAAACCAAAAAGACAGGTTCCTCTGCTATTACAAACATATATAAATGCTGCATATATCAAAAGGAGAAAGAATTGAATTCAAAGCCAAGTTTATCTGGAAAAAAGAAAATTTGGAGATGCTAAAAATCAGGGAATAAATTATAGATGGTAACGAGAGAAAGTTGATGCCACATCACCCTTCCTCAAAGATATACCCAGGTCCCAAACCTTGGAATGATAGGAAATATTGAAAATCAGGTAAGGTAGGCAGGCAGAGATGTTACTTTTTCTCCTGCATAAAACAAGTTCCCCTGTCATCACCCACTAGAAAAATTTTTTCCTGGTACATAAGAAACATCAAGAGAATTACTCACAAATTTGGATTTCGGGGTGGTAGTGACGATGCATACAGGAAATACAGAAAAATTTTGATGGGTATTGAATGATGCCTCCCACAAAAGATACACTCAGGTCACAACCCCAGGTCTAATGGGTATGAATCCATTTGTAAATAGAACCTTTGAAGATGTCTTTGATTAAGGTGTGCCCCAACTGCATCAGTGTTGGCCTTAATCTAATATGATTGAAGTCCCCTTTAAGTAAAAAAAGCCATGGGGAACAGCCAGAACCTAGAAGTCAGGAGAACCTGGAAGAAACCACCATGTGCATTGGCATGTGAGAGAAAAACCAAGGACCCAAGATCTCCCTGAGTTAGCCCCAAAACTCCAGTGTTCAGGGCAGAAGCATCACCTTGCTGATGCCTCAATTTTGGACTTCTAGCCTCAAAACATTGAGGCAATATATTCCCACTGTTTAAACCAATCCATTGTATGGTACCTTGTTTAGCAGCAAGGAAACTAATTACACAGGTGTAAAAATTATACTGATGGAATATACTACTGCAAAAATGTATGCAAAGATGAAAACACTCTCTCCCTATATCTATGTCTCTTATACACACACACACACACACACAGAAAAATCAACATATTACTTAATCTGCTTAATCAGGGATGATTTGATATTTCAGATACAGTCCAACAAACTTTCATGATTAAAATAAATCAGTAAACTGACAATAAAAGAAAATCTGTATAAACGGATATAGAATATCTAACATATTTTTCAAGTAATGTCTTTTTAAATTATAAAACCTAGATTCCTTCCCCTCAAGTTCATAAAGTAGATGAGGATACAAGCTATTACTTGAAAAGAAGGACGTTTTTTAAAAATGTCCACAAAAGTTACTACTAATGTAAGTAAAGAAAAAATAAAATTTTGTAAAAACCTAAATTATTCATCAACCTGAAAAATGTAAAAGAAATTATAACTCATCTGAAATTAATGAAAGCCCATTAAGGTTTCAGGGAATAGAACATAACATCATTCCTACTTGAAAAGGGTGATCAAATTGCTGTCCATGGACCAATCTGGTACACCACCAATTTAGGAAAGTCCCTCTGATAGGAATGATTCTCACAGATGAGAAAATAAACAGTTTCTTAAGTTTACATAAAGAACGGAATTTATCCCCAGTGTCTTAAAGAAAATAAACTTGACAATTAGAAATATTATCCTCTCTCTTATTTTAATTTACTTATAATGGAATTTGCAGCTTCTATCAAGTTAAAGACAGTTTATACTTCCCATTCAAAAGTTTCCATAATGCTCCTAGTTGGATGTTCAAACAACATTCTTAAACTTTTTATCCTCTTAAACTTATTATCCTAATGATTTTACTAATCCTAGAAGGAAATATCAATTTTAAACTCTGTGAGAAAAGTCTACTAAGAAACTATCAAAATAAAAAGATTTCATTGTCTTCATTATCACCTGTATAGATAATAAATCTAAGGCACTCTGTTATATCACAGCTCAAGAATAAATACTACCCTATTATTAACACCTCACATTTATATGGTACATTTGTTACAATTCATAAAAGATCATGTTTATATTGGTACAATTAACAATAGTGTATTTTTTACAAATCGTTCACTGTGTTATACAATAATATGGTTTTTTACTTCTTTATTCTAGTAACATATATACAACCTAATATTTCCCCTTTTAACCACATTCAAATATGTGATTTAGTACTGTTAGTTACATTCACAATGTTGTCCTATCATTACCACTGAATTGTATTGAGTTTCTATTTAGGTTGATGGAAAAGTTTTAGCAAATTTGTGTTTCTTGTTATTGATGTAGTGCAGGCAGTATTTGTAGTTTCAGATGAACCTTTTGAATCTCACTTCCAAAGGATGCCTTTTCATGCTGATTGCAGCCAGGGCAGAAGAGCTCTTGATCTGTGACCTCATTGACACAACTAACTTCAAAGGAAACCTAGGGCTCCAAGGTGTGCTGTCTCCTAACCCATTCTTCACCCTCTTTCTTTAAGTAATGAGCTATACAGAGAGGACAGTCATTTTGGTGGATGCTCTTCCTTGAGGAGCCCCTTTTTATTCACACAAAAGGCATCCACTCTCTTGGGAGTAGAATGAAATTGCATATATTATAATGAGGGTGGTCAGATGATGGATTTCTTTTACAGCCTAATTATGGAAGATTAATTTAAAATCAGGATAAAGGCTCCAGAGTTTTTAATGTATGCCTTTAGCTTCACCTTCTAAATCCAATATATTATTCAAACAAAAAACAAACTCCCATTTCTCAGTATATTTTTGAAATCAGTAGGAATAAAGTAATGATTACAATTGGGAATCAAATTAAAATGAGATATTTGTGAATTCATCATCCAGCCATATCTGTAAAATATTTTCAACTTTAAAGCTTTCAAGGTGAAAACTTTGAACTACTAAAGTTCCAACAAATGCCTGAACATATGATTTAACTGAGACTGTGTGTCATTTTTATGTCATTGTTGTGCAAATGCAGCCATAGACAATATGTGGATAGAAATGGGTGAGATCCAATGAACTTTAGTTATAGAAGCAGACAGCAGCCATATGTAAACTGCCAGCAGAGATTTCTTAAACATTGCATTTAAAATTATCTACCTGCTTTCAATATACTATTCTTTTTCCCATAACTTTAACCATTTGACCTTATTTTTTGCTTATATTAACACTCCTTTCAAATATTCATGTCAGATATTCTGCATTACCTAAGCTACATAATAAAAAATCAGAATAAAAAGATACCCTGTTTTCAAATGAATTGAAAAGACCTCTTTTGGAGATGGAACAATCATTTGGTTCAGAGGTTTTAAAACTATTTTAAGATGAAGAACTGTATTTTCAAACAAAAATGTGTCTGTCAGTTGATAGGGGAAATCCAGAGGCTCACCCAGCAGTTCTGCAGTGGGCTGTTTTAGTACTAGCCCTAACGACAGGATATTCATGAGACCACAGAGGCAGGTTAGGTGATGAAAATGTCTGACTCCTTTAGGTGCAAGGTAGTTGAAACTTCTAGTAATTAGAAAATCAAGAGTGCATTGATCATTTAAAGGGAGAAACTGATATTCTGTCTATTAGTTACACTGAAGGATTTGTGCTATTTTGCTAGGTGTTCTGTTTTAAATAGAGTACAGAAATTGTTTTTCTCTTTTTTCCTTAAATTGTTTTGTAATATACTTAATTTTGAAGTTGGCAGCTAATTCAAAGAATTTTAAATTAAAGCCAACATTAATCAGGTGAAAAAAACAACAGCATGATGCAGCTATCAATTGTCAACCTCTCCTTTTGGAGTTTTACTGATGAAGGAATAGGAGATAAACTTTCATGACTTCAGTAAGGCTGGCATATGGTCACTGAGCTTAGTATCCAAAAGTTGGTAGGTTTCTCAACCTTTATCTTTTATTAATGGTGTTGTTCCCTCTTCTCCTTTTACCATTTTCTTCCCACTTTGACTACATACTATTCTGCATTTCCATCTGTTCTCAAGGTCTATTTATTAGACTTACCCACTGAGGCAAAAATGTTCACCTCTAAGCTTGACTTTTTCTTTGCTGTACTTCATATTTATATTATCACTATCTACATGCAACATATCCAGAACTTAATTCAGAAATAGCCACGTAATATACACAGTTGTCCTTGTTCTGGGCTGTGTCTAACTCCTCCACCTCTCCTCCTCACACTTCTGGCTTCAAGTTAATACACCATGAAATCTAAACTCTACAGTTGCATCCCAGTACATTTATTTTCTTTGCATGATCTTGAAATTTTATCCTTTTTCTAGCTTTATTTCACCCAGTATACCAGAGTCTTGAGGGCAAAATCTTGCTTATCATCTTTAAAGCCAGGGCCTAACTCTGCAATTAATATTTTAAGTCACAATTGTTTACTTATTTTCCACAATTGTTTACTTCTTTTCAATAATTTTTTTTCATGAGTTTTCCCGTTTTCAATTAAAATAAATGGAGATGATTTGGGAACAGATTTTAAAACGATATCTCATTTTCT
This sequence comes from Cabassous unicinctus, assembly GCA_029593785.1. Classification (NCBI taxonomy): domain Eukaryota; kingdom Metazoa; phylum Chordata; class Mammalia; order Cingulata; family Chlamyphoridae; genus Cabassous; species Cabassous unicinctus. The sequence goes on from JAQZBX010109448.1 coordinate 4,628, forward strand.
AAAATTTAATCTTCATTGTTAAGTAAGGAAAAACCACTAAAATCTCCAGAAATTGTAAGACAGGCAATTTGATGCCAGTTCCCTAGGGATTGCCTCCCACATACTTAGGCTCATGATTACCCATGTTGGTCCATATCTTCCATCATAACACTTATAAAACCAGCCCCTGATCATAGTTGACTGTAACAATTATAATTACACTACCAAAGGAAGCTCATGAGATTTCTTCTTTGTATGAATATGCATTAATTTCTCTTGTGGAAATAGAAATGGAATGACTGTGTCATACGGGAATTACATGCTTTACATTTTATGAAATTGACAATTTTCCAATGTGTATATACCATATTGCACTCTCAGCAACAGTGTAATATACTTCCCATTTTTCCATAAACCCACCAACACTAGCTTTGGTCAAACTTAAAATTTTGTACACAAAATGGTGATACCTCATTGTGGGTAAATTTCGTTTCCCTAATGACAAATGATGTTGAACATATTTTCATATGTCTTTGGCAAATAATATATTTCTTTTATTTAAATAAGAAACTATATTGGTCAATTAATATCTATTTCAGAGATTTGTTTTTAGTTCTTATAGTTAATATAACTCATATTTTTAAATGTGCAAACATTACATGTTTCTTTTAGAAAGCCCAAGGCCTATGTAGAAAATTTTAAAACCTTGTAAACAATAATGCAGATACACTGATAGAAATGCATTTACAACTTTACACTCAGTGATACAAGAAGGCATATACAAAAGAACAATTACTAGGGTGTTTTGCACTCCAGTGAGGAGCTGGGTGCTTAGCCCTACACACCCAAAGATATTAGCTCTATCAGCCCTGCTCACTGATAAGGCATTTTCATTACAAGAATGACATGCAGAGAGAGAAAAAGGCTTTTTTCTCTCTCAACAAAAGTACATATGAAACAGATATTAAAATCTACTTTCCATTTATTTTGCCATCATAATACTATTTTAGGTTTCTCAGTAGTCTATAATAGAATCTTCAATACTTGGATTTCAAATACTTGGGAAAATGGGTTAAGTAATAACAGATAAATAATAATAGATGTGTAAATGAAGTTCCCGAAATGTTATATAAATAATTCAACATGCATTGGATTTTTCCCCATTTTATATGATGACAAAGACTAGTTAAAGTTAGTATTGGCAAGAAAAATATGCTAAATACAGAAAAATTATTTCTTTTTTTAAGTGATGTTCATGCATAAGCCTTGAAGAAGGCACTTTCTCATAACTATCAACATTTTTTATGTGCTGCCTTAGTGTTCATCTTACTTTGGTTAGGCTGTTTGCCTCCACATTCCCTTTTGGCCTACTTAATAACCAGTTACACATCACCAGGTCTTAGACTACCCAGAGTTAAACTCACATCCATGGCTACCACCCACATCACCCACATGCATCATCCATAACCAACAGCTGAACCTGAATAATAAGCTAACCATCCCCATGGCTCATGGAATCAGTCTTTTTCCCTTTATGTGAGCCTTTGCAATAACCTTGACATCTGTGAGGAATCTACTAACCTTCACCCCTGGATCATAATAAAGTAGAAGCAGATGGGTCTCTCTTTTGTGCTCTCCACCTGCTGGTGAGCAAAAGAAGCCTATTGAGATTCCTCTGATACCTCAAAATACCCTTCTCTCACTCTAGAACTTGTAAGTAGCAAGCTATATTTTCTCATGCATTCTGGTCTCAGTTTCACATGACTTCCACCTGGAACCAAACTTAAAATCCAACATAAATAATTCAAAACAAAAATCATTTTAAATGAGTTAGTAAAGCTTCAAGCACAGTTTACACTTTCTTTTTGCTATCTTATGCATTTGTATCATTTTTGAAAATTTTTAAATTGATATTCCAAAGATATGTGAATAGAAAAAAACACAAGAAACAGCTCCCTAATTCAACAACAAATTAGTGTGAAAATACAGTTTGAAGATATGATTCAAAGGCATCAGCTGAAGTTCTGAATACTGCCAACAACAAGAATAGGAAATATACCTTCACAGAAAATCAAAAAGGAAAAATACATCTTAGAATTAGAGGAAATAATTGACACAATATGTACAAAAGGTTGACTTCCACAGGAAGAGAGTAAAAGGGAGAAACAAATGGAAAATACCATTTCCCTAAATCAAGGTGGCTTATCTACCATGAGTTAAAAGCTCAAGAAAGTTGTTTGACAGTTGTGTTGACTGAGGGAAAGCTCAAAGACATAAGAAAAATCTTCACAGCAGACAAAAAGTGATGAAATTTGAGTTTGCAATCCAGCATTTTCCAAGTGGCTCCTGTGTGCCAACTATCACATTCAGTCCAATGCAACACCCCAAGAGGTTTGGGGCATCCCCAGGATCATCAGGTCCCAGGGAAGTAGGTTGGTCCAGCTCTGAGGGTTCAGGGAGCTGGGGTAAAGTGCAGGCTTGATTCAGGTTTGCAGCTGCTAAACCCTGAACTTCCACAGGCCAAGGAGGACATCTGATGTGTTTTCTCTCTTAAAATAACTCTAATTTTTTAGTTAAACTTATTAATTGAAGCTCCTTTTACTCTTGCTGAAATTTATATAAAATTAATTCCTAAGATAGTATTTCAGAATAAATAGTTTTAATATAATTCTTAAGAATATTTCATTTTCATTTCAATGGACAATTTAGAGTCAAATTCTTGGAGTATGGTATTTTAATTTCATTGATTGCCACACTATTACTTAAACCATATTTGAAGATGACATGACCAGAGGAAAACATTGAAATATTAAATAACACTCTATCTGCTATGAGGTGTGATAAGAAATATATGACAGTCCTCATATTTACCTCAATAAATGTTAACTTGTGTTTCAGCATCTTGGTATTGATTTAAAAACTGACTTAACTGGTGCATTCAAGCAGTGCCATGGTTTAACCCACTGCACACACCTTAGTGTTTCAGGGTATAAACCTGGCACAGTTTTCAGTAGAAGAATTGTGTGCTCATATTAACAGTAAGGATCCTTCTATCTTTCTCCCTTGATGTAAACTTCCTTCTGTAGTCTGGAGCCTGATCCTATCTACAAAGATCCCAGTAATCTCCCTTCCTAAGAAGCATTTCTCTCATTTATGTTTTGCCACAAAATGTGCACAGGTGTCAAATTAAGAAGGCCTCCACAAGTGTATTCCATGCCTGGGTTAGCTTCAGTGTAAGAACTTGTAAGAATTCAGTCAGAACTGGCAAAACCTTCCCATTTCATGGGTTTCCAGTGGAGACAGTGGATTGGGGAAATTCTCTACCATTTGTGAGTCAGTGACCCAAGACCCTTCCATCATGTGGATGTGACATTTTTGGCTATTACTGCATGTCCCCCAAAGTCCCCTGAGGATGGAATCCACACCACCCAGTCTTTATCAGATATGGGATTAACTCTTGAGAGGGAGTGGGTCCTAGTGTTTCTCTGGTAGTATCAGTCATAAAATCTTCTTGTCCATCATCTGAGATATGTCATGAAGAATTCCATTCTTGGAGCATTTGTCTGAGGGGAAAGAGAGTAACATCAGCAGAGGCTGGTCTGAAGTGCTATCTGTGTTGGGGTTAAGGCCACAAGTTTGCCTAGAGATGTGGCATATGAAGTTCGGATTAGGCATAGTAAGGGCAGCAATCAGATAAATGAACAATTATATATCGTCCTTTGTCATAATTCATTTTTAATTTGAAAGGTAAATTGCTGAAGAAAAAATTTTAACTTGTTTCTAAAAGTAAATTATTGAGATGTTGGGGGTGGGACTCATTCTACTGAGGCTTTGTCAAGAGTGTAGATTTCTGCACTTGAGCTTATCACTGCAACACACAATGCTGGGTAACCATGATCTTTAGGTTCCTCAGCTTGCTGCTGTTCCACAGTCATTTCAAGCATGTAAAACTGTTTTAAAGGTAAATCTTTGAATTCCTTCCTAAACCTATGCTACAGCCACTCCTTTGCCAGTTCCTCACCACAACATCCTTCCCAAGCTCATTCTCTTACCCTTCCTAAATTCTGGGGAGTTTTGGATGTGTATATTCATTTGCCTTGGTGTTGGTGTGTGTGATACGTGGAGGGGGATAAACTAATCTCCTCATCCCTCCCTGAAGATATTATTATTCTCTAGCTTTCTTTCAATTGATAATTGCATCCATGCTCTACTCTTTCTAGCCACATTCTCATTTATAAACCAGTTGTTACTATAATGTGTTATCATCAACTCTATACATTTCCACACATTTGCAGTCAAATCAATTAAAACTGCTACATACATTAGCCATCAGTAACCCTTCTCAGTCCTCCTATCATCTTGTCTAAGAATGCACCACCTACCATCAGGTCTTGAATATGTTTTCCTACATATTCTTCTAGAAGCTTTATGGTTCTCGCTTTTATATTTTGGTTTTTTAATCCATTTTGAGTTAATTTTTGCAGAACATGTGAAATAGGGTACTCTTTCTCTCTTTTGGCTATGGATACCCAGTTCTCTCAGCACCATTTGTTTAATGGACAGCTCTGCCCAACCTGGGGGTTTTTGACAAGCTTGTCAAAAATCACATGACCGCAGATGTAAAGGTCTGTTTCTGAGCTATGAATTTGGTACCATTGGTCTATGTGTCTGTCTTTATGCCAGAACCATACTGTTTTTACCACTGTAGCTAGGTAATATGATATAAAGTCCAGAAATGAGAGTCCTCTAAATTTGCTTTTCCTTTTTAAGATGTTTCTGGCTATTCAGGTCCCCATAACCTCCCCAATAAATTTGATAACTGTGTTCTCTGTTTATTTTTAAAATGCTGGTGGAATTTTTATCAGAATTACATTGAATCTGAATATCAATTTGGGTAGAATTCACATCATAATAATATTTACTCTTTCAATCCATGAGCATAGAGTGTTCTTCCAATTATTTAGGTCTTTTTAAAATTTCTTTTAACAATGCATTGTAGTTTTATGAATACAAGTGCTTTATATCATTGCTTAAGTTTATTCCAAAATATTTTATTCATTTAGTAGCTATTGTAAATGGAATTTTTTTCCTGACTTCTTTGGATTGTGCATTACTAGTGACTTTTAAAGTCTATTTTTTCTGATGTAAGTATAGCTTCTCTGGATTTTTTTTATTGCATACGTGGAATATAATATTCCATCCCTTCACTTTCAATCTTTGGTATCCTTGGTCTAAAGTGAGTCTCTTTCAGACAGCTTATAGGTGCCTTATATTTCCTTAACCTTTCTGCCAGTCTGTGTCTTTTGATAGGGGAGTTTAATCCATTAACTTTCAATGTTATTACTGTAAAGGCAGTTCTTATTTCACCCAGTTTTACCTTTGGGTTTTATCTGTCATATTTTATTGTTACCACTCTTTGGAGACTTTTAGTTAATTTTACTGATATAATGTTCTTTTCTAGACTCTCCTCAAAGACTCTCTCTCTCCTGTGTTTTCTTTTCAGACTGTAGCACACCTTTTAGTATTTCTGCAAAGCAGGTTTCTTGGTTACAAACTCAGTTTCTGTTTCTCTTTGAATATTCTAAGCTTGTCCTCATGTTTAAAACACAATCTTGCTGGATAGAAGATTATTGGCTGGAAGTTTTTCTCTTGCAGCATTTTCTCTTGCAGCATACCACTGTCTTCTTGCATCCATGGTTTCTGATGAGAAATCAACACTTAATCTTATTGGGTATCCCTTATATGTTATGCAATTGCTTTTTATATGATTCCAGAGTATTTTTAATTTAATTTATTGCACCTTTCATTCCTGTAAGATCTGCTGTTTTTCTATGTATGCTTTTAAATTCTTCTTT
>JAQZBX010109449.1:0-10461 GCA_029593785.1 Cabassous unicinctus
TTTGAACCAGAGGCATTATATGGAATAAATTTTCAAACCAGGTGATGTTCAGTTCTGTCTGAGCTTGAACCCATTTCTTCAACCATCACCTACCCACCCAACAAGCAGACATTTGATTTGTTGCATGTAATCTGCCTCTGTTGGGATATGGAGGCTGAAAACTGAAGTTTTAAAAGTTAACTCTTTAACTGATAATTTACTCTTTGATGTTTTGTCTCCCTGAAAACAATCCCATAGAAATGAATTTAGACACACAACATTAAGCAACTTCTGTCACTATTCTCCCAGGCTTGCCAGGCTCATTGTAGACCTGAATGATGTAAATTGCTGGCTCTTAGAACAAATGTAGTCCAACTTCCAGCTCCAATTGTTAAGAAGCTATATAAGATTTTCATCCTTAATTTATAAAGTCACATTTAATATTGGCCAGAAAAGGAGAGTGCCTGATCAAAACCTTTGAAGCAAGACCATTAAAAAAACTGAATTTGAATTACTAAACAACACACCTTAAAAATATTTTTAACTTAATGATTGACTATAAAAATTTTCATCTTTCACCCTTTAAATGAAGGCATTGACTTAGAGTGGTGCTAAAGAGAATTTTTAATGGATTGAGATTAAATCTATCATTGTTATCTAGGGAACATTCATTCTCATTTATTCTCAGGAAGACTCATGTAAAATGACTATTAAAGTGATGAGCTGCAGTGTTTTGACAAGCACTTGTATTGCAAAAAACTTGAAATCTCACTGGAATATAGTTATATATCCACTGGGAGAAAAGAATGCCCTTTTAAAAACTAGGACAGGTCATGTTGATATGGACAAGGGAAATAACCATGTGAACAATACATCTGAAAGTAAAGACTGAGTTGCTGGCATCCATCTAAAATCAAGAGGAAATGTAATTACTCTTTGAAAGTATTTTTTTTTAAAAAGATGCTTAGATTACATAAATGTTACACAAAAATTATAGGGATTCCCATGTTCCCCACCTCCCACACCTCCTACAACCTCCCACATAAACATCTTTTGAAAGTACTTTTGACCTGTCATACAATACTAAGTGGATTTTTAAGAAATCAGAAAGATATTTGTATTCAGAATGCCATTATAAAAACAAAGATGGGAAGTAGTGGAGCAATGGTATGATAAGCCTTATGTTATCAATGTGGGGAAGAGAAAGACCAGCCCACATTATTAAGCCATAGTTGTTTTTTTTTATTTTTCCCTTCCCATATATGACCTCTGCTCTCTCTACTTCATGTTCTCTGTTTATTTGGAATGCCCTGGAGCCAACTGGCTAAGGATGCTAGCCAAAGCAAGTGTTCATTCCACTCTGTGATAATATTGCTTAGTCTCAGACAGGGAGATGATGATGATGATGGTAGTGGTGATGAAAAAAAATGGTAAGAATCTTTCAGAGTGATCTTCTCTAGTGAGAGCTCTAAGTAATCAGTCTGTATCAATGGATTATCAATTATTATTCTGACAGCTCACTAATATGTCCAGTTCACACATCACACATTTCCTACTTTTCTGCTAAGCTGTTAGCTTGAACACCCTTGGTATTCATTGGAAAAAACCATCCTGCCCTTTCCTGGATTTGGCTAATGTTGAAGGCCATCTTTAGACCCTTGTGGTCTTTCATTGACCCCTTACCCACTTTTGTGAAAAGACTGAAGTTAGTTCAGTATTCCCCTCAGGAAATAATAAGCCACAATTATCTTCAACACAGCACAGTCCTTTTTATGTTGCTGTAAAGAGGGAATCAGGACAATCTTGCATTTAAGATGGTAGAGACATTCATTGTTTGAGTGAATACATTTCTGTGAATGTGTATAATTCTTTGAATATATTCAATAAAAATGAACCAGAGCACACATTTTTTTACTAGGCTTGTCAAGCATCCCTCTTCTCTTCCTATAATTTTTCCATGGTGCATTTCAAACCAGAGTAGGGAAAAATAGCTTCTTGCCCCTAGTAGTTTTCAGTAGAGCATGTATCAGAGAGGCCATCACCAATTCTGCCATTACTGGCTACTTACCTTGCTTGGGAAAGACAAACACACACACACCCATGAACAGGTTCTCCAGAAAATAAACCTGGCATGTGAACAATTGTAGCTGCTGTTGCTAAGCATATCAAAGAGATTGTCTTTGCAGGCTTGTTCCTTCTTATAGGTAATTTGCAGTAATCACACACAGTTTTCACAGAAACATTTCTCATTCTCACTGTAGACAAGAACACACAAAATTTAGATGGCTTTCTTACCTTTTGGAAAGCAGGCAAAAGCTATACTGTTGGTGGGATAGTGTACCAAGTAACAGACCTTTACATACTTTTTCTTACTGATGGTATACAGTTTACAGGAAAAGTAAATATATATAGGTTTGTATAAAATAAATGTGCATGCAACATTTCTTTTTCTTTCTTTATTTTTTCCTTTTTGGAGTAGAGGCTGCAATAGAGGCCTCATTCACTCTGCCCACTCATTCAGGGGATTCAATGGCCTTGGGTAGACAAGCTCATCACAATTCAGGTACCTCTGAACATGGGAGTACTGGTGCCTCTCAGTGGAGGCAGTTGGGTTTTCCTTGCTTGAGTTGGAGCAACTGAGAGAACCAGCACTGAAATAATTTATCTATCGGGTCACTGGATACTTTCCTCTTGTTGCCATCCCTTTTTTCTCAGCCTAGTCCAGTCATGCTGCCCAACCAGTGTGGTTAGTACACAAAGATGTTACAAGTAACATAATGTTAAGAATGTTAGGGCTCCAAAAATATGAAAAGCAAAGCCAACCAAAAAGTCATAACAAATTAACACAGCACATGAGCATGTTCCAGAATTTTTGAGACACAATTATTTGTGTTGGGTTTGGTGTCCATACCCATTTTCCAGCAGTCTGAGTTTTCTTGTTTTTTGTTTGTTTTTATAAATCAAATAACTATTCATATTGACAGTTCTACTATTTTATATAATAATTGCTTTCTTTGGGAACACAAGTTATTTATTTTCCTTAGAGTAGATATAAAAATGGAAGAAAAGGACAGCACCAGAATACAAATTTATATTTAAAATGTCTTGTTTTTTGATGCAAATTGTCATTCTTCTAACACGTGGTGCTTCACTGTATGCTGTGTTCACTGGTTTAAACCCATCATTTACATGGTATATGACAAGCTTTTATCTCACCCAATATCCGAGGAGGGGGTGTGACCCAAGCTTCTCATCTGCCTTCCAGTCCCGTTTTTTGCTGACCTTCCAGGATAAATAATCTTTAACTAGTTCAGCTACTTAGCAGTGTCTCTTTGCCCTACCTTGGGGAGTGAGGAAGTGGCTTAGAAAATGGGTGGTATCTTAGGACAAAGGCAGTTTAGGGCAGCTCAGCAGTATGCACTATGATGCTGGAACACAGAGAGCCTTTGACCAGAGGATAATTCACAGAGCATCCTCTGGTTCTGACTGGTCCAATTGAGGAAGGCAGCAGTTCTTATTCACCCATCCCAATAAAGCCATGCTTCCTCTTAGTTAACATTACCAATCCAACTAGAATATGATGATCCTGGTAGCCATCAATGAGCCAAGGCCCAAGCATTACACAGTTTTCCCATACTGCCATCTACATGTTTTCTGCCATCTACATGTAAGTGTCTTTTAAAAGAAATAAAATTAAAAATTAAAAAAATAAAGATGACTTGACTGTGTGGCAGTTTTATATAGTTATGATTTCCAAAAATAGATATTGGATTATGCTTGTAAACTGGTCTGTTCATCTGGGCATGATTAAGTTATGATGAGGGCCTTGACTGGGTCACATCAGTAGGGTATTGACCCCTGCCCCTTGGTGGATGGGGAACCAAAGATAAAAGACATGGCAAAGGACAGACTTGGAGTTCTGAGTTGGAGTTCTGATGCAGAGTCTTGAGCTGGAGCCCTAGGAAGTAAGCAGACAGAGGAGCTTGGTTGTGAGGAAGGAGAGTAGGCCCCAGGAAAAGAGATGAGCTGTTTGCCTGACAGCTCACAGCTGACCTTGTGGAAAGAAGCAAAGCCTAGAGAGCCTCATAGTCTACAGCTGACCTTGTGGAGGACACAGATAAGTTGAGCCTGGAGAGAAAAGGAGCCCCAGGAAGAGAGGAAACCAAGAAGCCTGAACCCTGGCAAATGTCAGCAGCAGTGTTGCTCCAACACGTGCCAACAGACATTGGTGAAGGAAGAAAGCTATGCTTTATAGCCTGGTAACGGTAAGCTTCTACCCCAAATATACCCTTTATAAAGACCAACAGATTTCTGGTATTTTGCATCAGCACCTCTTTGGCTAATATGGCCTGTTTAAAAATTAAAAAGGTAAGGCAGGGGACATCTGGGCATTTTCTTTGTCTAATTCCTCATTCAAACACAGGAAAAATAGCAAAACTGCAGCTGCACACTGGAACTGACATGGACCAAGGGAAAAAAGCCCCAAAACCAGGTAATGCTCAAAGGAGAACATAAAGGAAAAGTTACCTTGTTACAACAATGTACAAAAGTACTATTCTTAATGCATAAATGTGGTTTCTAGGTACCCTTGGCTTGCAACATCTGCTCAAATTCAGGATTTGATTCCCCAAACCCATTTATTACCCATCAGCAATTTAGCACCTAAAATATTTCTCTGCAATAAGTGCTTTTCATCATTAGTCTGAATATCACTTGCTATGAACAGTCTCAAAGTGAAGCAAACATGAAAGATAAAATATAGCTTATGCTGTGAGGACAAGGAAATGAGATACTTTGTTCCCCACCCTCAACCTTACTTGTTACAAACCTGCTATTTTTAACAGCACACTAAATGAATGATTTATATAATTTTTTCATGTTAAAATTGTTTTTAATTTAAAACAGTACACTAGACACTTTTTAAAAACTCATGTTTCTAGAACATAAGACACACATAAATATTGCCAAATATATATTTAATATATCAAATTTGATACTTATTTATAAAGCATAAATCCACCCAATGTGTACAATCAATGGTATTTGGTATAATCAACATATTTGTGTATTAATTACTGCCATCATTATTAGAGCATTTTCATTACCCCAATTAAAAAAAAAACCTAATCACCTTAATTTCTCTACACTTCCACTGCCATCTCTAAAATTTATTTGTATTTATATTTTCTAAAAGAGGTTTATATATGCAATATTACCTATATTCATAGTTCACATGAGGTTTTCAGTCCCACGTTACATTTTTTTTCCCAGAGGAGAGCGCAAATGCAGTCCCCAACTACCACAAATTATGCAGTCGAGTTGCCCACATTTGGGGAAATTGCAGGGGTCAGCACATCTGGAGTGCAATGGATAAGCCTCACCCTGGGAAAACCACCTTTGTGATCATGGTATCTCCCCTGCCAGGTAAGTATACCATGTAACATTTTTTAGCTTTCCTTCTAGTAATATACATGTCCTTAGACTTTCCCTTTCAATCACTGGTACACCAATGTAATAGTTCTGCTAGTTAAAAACACTATGATGCATTTTCACCATTTTCTAATCATTTTCAAAGACTGACATCCTTTTTAGGAATTCTGCACTGATCACCTTCAGATTTCCACTCTCTATTTCATTCTATTCCCTGGTGACCGATATTCTAGTTTTTGACTCCATGTGTTTACACAATATATTTAGCTCGTAATACAACAATCATCTTGTATTGATGGACATCTGCATTGTTTCCATCTTTTCAGAATTGTGAATAGCACCACTCTAAACATCAGTGTCCAGATGTCTATTTGCATCGCTGATTTCAGGGCTTTTGGGTATATACCTAGTAGTGGTTTCGCCGGGTCACATGGCAAGCCTATATTCAATTTCCTTAGGAACTGCCAAACAGTTCTCCACATTAGCTGTATCATTCTATATTCCCATCAAAAGAGAATAAAGGTTCCTATCCCTCCACATTCTAACACTTATAGTTTCTCTGACTTTTTAATAGTGACCATTCTAATACGTGTGAAATATCTCATCATAGTTTTGATTTGCACTTCCCTAATCTCTAGTGATTCTGAACATTTTTCCATGAGTTTTCCCACCATTTTTTATTTCTTCTTTGGACAGCTTTCTATTCAACTCTTTTGCCCATTTTTAATAGGGAAGTTTCTCTTTTTCTTGTTGAGTTGTAGAATCTCTTTACATATCATGGAAATTAAACCCTTATCAGATAAGTGATTTCCAAATATTTTCTCCCACTGAGTTGGCTCTTTTCACCCTTTTGAAAAAGTCCTCTGAGGTGCAAAAGCATTTAATTTTGATGGGGACCCATTTATCTATTTCTTTTCTTGCTCATTCTTTGGTGTAAGGTCCAAGAAACCACTAGCTACCACAAGATCTTGAAGATATTTTCCTAGATTTCCATCTAGGAGTTTATGGTTGTTGCATTTATATTTTGGTCTTTGATCCATTTTGAGGTAATTTTTGTATAAGGTATGAGATAGGGGTCTTCTTCCTTTCCTTTGGCTATGGCTATCCAGTTCTCCCAGCACCATTTGTTGAATAGTCTGTTCTGGTCCAGCTGGATGGGTTTGACAGCCTTATCAAAAATCAGTTGAAGAGGGAGGCAAGATGGTGTAGATTTAAGAGGACACTCGCTGACTAGCTCTCTGAGGAAGGCTGATTGTGGACAGGGTCCTGCCCGGGGTCTGTGCTGTGGGTGCATGGAGGGAGAATCTTGGGATATCTATCTGCAGGCAGATCGAAGGTGTGGAGTGATCAGTAGAGATTCATGAGTATTAAGCCTGCCTGTGGTGGTTGACATAGATGGCTGAGCCCCACCCTCAGGGAAAAAGACTGGTTTGAGCTGCAAATCCCACACCCATGATTCCTGCTCCCAGTGTGAGGGAGCATTCTCCAAGAGAGGGGGGGTTCTGACAGAAGGTGGAGAGGGTATTAACTTCTGTAGATTTGGCTGCCTGAACCCCCCACATAGCTTTGTGGAGCAGATATGCCAGGTTGAAGCAGTGCCAGGCTAAGGGGAGAGGCGAATCTGCTGAAGAAACCCAATTTACCCAGCAGCCTGATGATGCTGAGGCGTGGCTCCAGAGGGGGTGGAGTCAGCCAATTCTATCACTCTACAAGTATCAGAGTTTCAGCTACCCTGGGGAGGCCAGAAAGTGGGAAGTGCTTGATTAGTTTCCACAAGCCTATTTAGGGTCTCCACAGTGAAAGAGGTGGTCTAGCAGATGACTTCTTTTGGGTCCCTTATATCACCAAAAAAAGAAAAAAAAAGAAAAAGAAAAAAAAAAAGAAGACAGTCACTTTAAAAAATGAATTCTTCTTTTTAATTTAGTTTAATACCTAAAATCTGCCTCAAAATCTGCAGATAGAACCCTGCCGGGAAATTGATTGATAAACAGAAGCAGGCTTAGAGGATACACAAGGACCCCAGATGGCACTTCTTCCTTACCTTTGTTTGACTGTTTGCTTGTGTGGTTGTTTCATTTTTCTCTGTTTATTTGTTGACTCTTGCTTTTCTTTCCTCTTTCCTACCCCCTTTCTTTTTTCTTTCATTTTTTAAAAATTAGGTGCTGCTAGCTTGCCTCTTTTTTGCTCTGCTTCTTCTTCAGTGATTTCCCATTCTCTGTCTATATTGATTTTGGTATCCAAAGCTATCTCTTATCCTTCCTTCATCTTTCTGTCTTCTGCTTTCTGTTGTGGTTCTTAGACACCACGTTTTTTCATTAGCTCACAACTTAAGAGTGTCAATTTCCATTCTATCTATTTTGTTTTCTTCTTCTTTTTTTTATTAATATTAACTTTTTCCTTTTAGCCCTTTCTTTACTCTTTCTCTCCCTTCTCATTATTTTAGTCTTCTAAATCATTATATATAGATTCCTCTATTTGGATTCCTTGTCCATTGTAGGTACTCCACTCTTTTTCCTATTACTGTACACAGTCTACATGATTTAAATATTCATTTCACTAAGTCTTATTTGGCCCCTCTAATTCTTATCAATATTACTATTATCCTTCTTCCATTTTCACATCTTTTAATTCCTCTGGCACTAATCTTTTGCCTTCAAGGTAACACAGAAAGAAGCAAGGAAATAAAATAAAAAGAAAAATTATCAAAGAGAAAACTTAACACACAGAGAGAACTATTAGCTAAATAAAACTCTAGAGGAGAGAGAGAAGCTAATCAACTGAATAAACCCATCAAGAAAAATGATGATTGGAGGGCAACAAAAATTACAAAACACACTGAGAAACAGGAAGACATGGACCAGTCCAAGGAACAAACTAAAAACCAAGGAAGAGATGCAGAATATTGAACAAGTAATCAAAGCTTTCCAAACAAATATCATGACCCAACTTAATGAAGTGAGGAAGAGATTAAAGATATAAAGAAGATATTGTAAGAACATACTAAAGAAATTGTAAACATACACAAAAGGTCATGGATATGACGGCGATAAATGGCACAATCAAAAAAAAACAAAAAACGCTGGATTAAATAACAGCAGATTTGAACAGGCAGAAGAAGTAATTAGTGATGGGGAAGACAATACACCTGAAACCAAACAGATAGAACAGTAGACAAAAAGATAGAAAAAATCCAGGAGGGACTCAGGGATTTAACTGATAACACAAAAAGCACAAACATATGCATTATGGGCATCCCAGAAGGAAAAGAGAAGGGAAAGGGAACAAAAGGAGTACTGAAGGAAATAATGGCTGAAAACTTCCCAACCCTATTGAGAGAGATGGATGTGCAGATCCAAGAAGCACAGTGCACCCCAAAAAGTATAAATCCCAACAGGCCAAACCCAAGACATATACTTGTCAAAATGTCCAATGCTCAAGACAAAGAGAAAATACTCAAGTCAGCAAGAGTAAAGAAAACCATCACATAAAAGGGAAGAACAATAAGATTAAGTACTGATTTCTCATCTGAAATCATGGAGGCAATAAGACAGTGGTATGACATAGTCAAAGTACTAAAAGAAAAAAAAACCTTCCAGCCATGAATTCTCTATCTAGCAAAACTGGTGATCAGAAATGATGGAGAGTTCAAAACATTCACAGATAAACAGAAAGTAAGAGAGTATATCAATAAGAAACTGGCACTTCAAGAAATACTAAAGGAAGGTCTACAATTTATAAGGAAAAATCAAGGGAGAGAGAGTTGAAGGAGAGTTTAAACACAACTAAAAAGACAAAAACAGAAACAAAACAACATATGACATATATTAACACAAAGAAAATATGGCTGAAGTAAGAAATTCATTGCGAGTAATAACACTGAATGGTAATGGATTAAATTCACCACTCAGGAGACACAGATTGGCAGAATGGATAAGGAAATATGATCCATCTATATGCTGTCTATAAGAAACCCACCTTCGACTCAGGGATTCAAGGAGGCTGAAAGTGAATGGCTGGAAAACAATTTTACATGTTAACAATAGCCAAAAAAGGGAAGGATTGCTATTCTAATATCAGACAAAATAGAGTTTCAAAGCAAAACTATTGTATGAGACAAAGATTAACATTATATATTAGTAAACAGGGAAATCTCTCAAGGAGAGAGAACAATCATAAACATTTATGCACCTAATCAGGATGCCTCAAAATACATGAGGCAAACTTTGGAAAAACTAAGTGAAGAAATAAATGTCTCTACAATTATAGTGGGGGGCTTTAATACACCATTATCATCATTAGATAGAACATCTAGACAGAGAATCAATAAAGAAACAAAGGCTCTCAACAATACATTAGAGGACCTGGACTTACTAGACATATACAGAACAAAACACCCAAATAGAGCAGGATTTACATTCTTCTAGAGTGCACATGGATCATACTCCAAGATAGGCAACATGCAAAGCCACAGAAAAACTCTTAATCAAGTCAGAAAGATTGAGATTGTACAAAATAATTTCTCTGATCACAATGGAATGAAACTGGAAATCACTGAATACCAGAGAAACAGGTTAGGTACAAGGATATGGAAGTTAAACAACACACACTTAGACAAACAGTGGGTCAAGGAGGAAATCTCAAAAGAAACCAGTAACTACCTTGAAACTAGTGAAAACAAAAACACACCATATCAAAACTTATGGGATTCAGCCAAAGCTGTCCAGAGAGGGAAGTTCATAGCCATAAATACGTGTATTAAAAAAGAAGAAAGAGCTAAATTGGAGACCTAACTGCAAACTTGGAGGAATTGGAAAAACAACAACAAACTAAACCTAAAGGAAGTAGAAAGAAGGAAATAACAAAGATTAGAGGAGAACTAAATGAAATAGAGAATAAGAAAGCACTAGAAACAATAAACAAAACCAAAACCTGGTTCTTCGAGAATATCAATAAAATTGGCAAACCCTTAGCCAGACTAACAAAGAAAAGAGAGAACAGATGCAAATACACAAAATAAGGAATGAACAAGGGGATATCACTACTGACCCCACA
>JAQZBX010109450.1:0-10460 GCA_029593785.1 Cabassous unicinctus
TTAGCTTCATCCCAATAGTTTTGATATGTTTGATAAGTTGTGTTCTCATTTTCAATCATTTTGATGTAGTTACTGATATCTTCTGCAATTTCCCCCTTGACCCACTGATTATTTAAGATTCTGTTTAACTTCCATGTATTTGTGCCTATTCTGGTTCTCTGACCCTTATTAAGTTCCAGCTTCATTATATTATGGTCAGTGGAATTATTTTGTATAATTTCAATTTTTCTAATTTTGTTGAGCTTTGTTATCCTGTGGTCTATCCTGGAGGATGATCCTTGTGTGCTTGAGAAGAATGTATATTCTACTGTATTTGGGTGTACTGTTCTGTATATTTCTATTAACTCTAGTTCCTCTTATATATTATTCAAGATCTCTCTGTCTTTACTAACTCTGTTGAGATGTTCCATCTAATGGTTATAATGGTGTATTAAAGCCCCCCAATATGATTGCAGATGCATCTATTTCTTCCTTTAGTGTTTCCATTGTTTGCCTCATATATTTTGGTGCTGATTAGGTGCACACATATTTATGATTGTTTTCTGTTCTTGATAGATTACCCCTTTTATTAATTTATAGTGTCCTTCTTTGTCTCTTACAATAGTTTTGCATTTAAAGTCTAATTTGTCCTATATTAATATAGCTACTCCTGCCAATTTTTGGTTATTGTTTGCATGTTAAATTATTTTCCAACTTTCTCTTGCAACATCCTTGCATCCCTGGCTTGAACGTGAATCTTGTAGAATGCATATAGTTGGGTCATCTTTTCTTATCCATTCTGCCAATCATCTGTGTCTTTAGATTGGAGAATTTATTCCATTAACACTCAATGTTATTACTGCCAAGGCATTACTTACATTAACCATTTTTTTCTTTAGGTTTATATATGTCATATTCTATTTTTATTTCTGTGTTTATCCTTTGAGTTACTCTTACAGATAATCTTTCTTTCTACACTTTTCTTCAGCCCTCTCTTCCTCTTCTTTTTCCTTTCAACCTGCAGCACTCCCATAAGTATTTCTTTAACGGCAGGATTCCCATTGAAAAACTCTCTGAATTTCTGTTTATCTGTGAATATTTTGAACTATCTCTCATTTCTGAATGTCAGCTTTGCTGGATACAGAAATCTTGGCTGGCAGTGTTTTTTTATTTTTCTTTTAGCACCTTAATTATGTCATGCCATGTCTTCTTGCTTCCTTAGTATCCAATGAGACTTTAATGCTCAATCATATCTAGCTTCACCTATATGTGGTAGATATCTTTTCTCTTGCTGCTTACAGAAATCTCTCTTTGTCTTGAGTGTTTGACAATATGATAAGTATGTATCTTGGTGTAGGCCTGTTAGGATTTATACAGTTTGAGTGTGCTATGTTTCCTGGACCTGTACTTCCATATCCCCCATAAGAGTTGGTTAATTTTCAGCCATTATTTCCTTCAACAGTCCTTCTGCCCCATTTACCTCCTCTTCACCCTCTAAGACAACTATAATGCATATGTTTGTGATTTTCATGTTGATATTTAGTTCCCTGAGTACCGGTTGAACTTTGCCTATTTTTTATCTATCTGATCTACCATCTGTGTGATTTCAGTTGTTCTATCTTCAACATCACTAATTATTTCCTCTTCCTGTTCAAATCTGCTGTTATGTGCTTCCAGTGTATTTTCAACTTCTTGCATTATGCCTTTTATCATCACCAGAGCTGTTATCATTTTATGTATGTTTAAAATGTATTCTGTATGTTTCCCTAGTGTCTTCTTTATATCCTTTTCCTCATTCTTCACTGGATTGCTGATTCATGATATTTGTTTGGACATCCTTGATTAGGTTTTCCATATTCTGCATCTCCTCATGTTTTTTAGTTTCTTCATTAGACTGGGCCATGTCTTCCTGTTTCTTGGTATAGCTGGTAACTTTCTGTTGGACTGTAGCTATTGTTACTCTTGAAAGGCTATTCAGCTGGTTAGCTTCTCTTTCTACTTTAGGCTATTAGTTAATTTTTGGGTGTTAAGGTTTCTCTTTGATATTTGGTTCCACTTATTCTATATTCCTATAATTGTCCATATTCACCTCAAAATTATTAAGATCATAAAAAAGGAAAGAAAGAAGAAGAGAATAATGATAATAATAAATAATGGAAAATGAACCATAAAAGAGTCAGGAAAAAATAAGTAATAATATTGAAATGTCATAAAAAATAAAAATGAATTAGATTTTTAAAAGGTGGAAGAAAAATAAAGAAACAGGAAAAAAATAAACACAAGAAAGATGAGAAGAGAATAAATTAAATGAATACCAAAGAGATTATGTGGAACACAAGAAGACCAAAGAATAAGGGGAAAAAAGCAAAAAAGCAAATAAATAAATAAAGGAGAAAAGAGAAAGAGAAAAGAAGAAAGTGGAAAGAAACAAAGGGAGATAATAGGAGACAAGCCACCCTCTTATGCCACTAGCAAATGTCTCAGATTGCCAGTTTTCACCAATCAATCACCCTGTGTGGCCTGCCCTCTGAAGATAAGTTACCTGGGTGTAGAGAAAAATTTTTTAAAAATTTTTAAAAACTAAAAGTAATTTCAGTCTAAGTTCTGAACTGTCTCAAGGTTGCTGGTCCCACATATCCCCCTTTCGCAGTGAGCCAACTGAGTTCTTGACAACCTGCTGGATCACTCTCTGGATCAGTTCTTTTCAAGGCTCCTGGGAACCTGACAGCTCACCAGCTGCTTCTCTTCCCCTTCATTCAGGGCAATTGGATTTCTGACAACTTGCCTTCTGTCTTTCCCTGTCCCCCTTTTCCTCAGGTCCATTGGGCCACTGACAGCTCATTGTCTGACACTCCTGGCTCCCCATCTCACTCATGTTGTTAAATCCCTGCCAGGCATCTCCCTCACTGATCCAGTACCTCTCTCTCTCCCAGGGTGGGTGGTTGTGACAAACTGCCTGTTCAGCTAACTCCTACTCTCTCCCTGGAGCCACTTCATCACTGGCTGGTATCTTAGCTTTTCCTGGAACCAGCTGAGATCTGGTCCATCTTTCGTAACTCCCCTTTCCCCCATTTCTTTATCCCATTGAGTTGGCTGGGTGTCAGTCCCTATACCTGTTTGCCCCACAACTCCCCCACCTCAAGAGCCTGATGGGCACTGTTATGTACTCCTGGTCACCCTGTGGTTTTTCTCACTCTTGGAGCCATCTAAGCACCTGTCTTCCAGCTAAATCTCTTCCCTTGTTTCCCAATTCCTCTTATCCTGCTGTGTGCTCCCTACTTGCTGTACCTCCCAGGGCTTCACTCTCCCTTGACCAACAGGGCCCCCTCTCCAGCTGCCTTCTCCAATTGCTCCTGTGGTCCCACGGCTTCCTTTCTGTTAGGTAAACCTACCTACCTTCCAATGGTTTCTAGAGGAGGTGTGCAGCCTTCCATTTCATACTCCACCTTACTGTAGTAAGTTTTAAAATTCGGAAATGTTGGACCTACAACAATGTTCTTCTTTTGCAATAATGATCTGGCTCTTCAGAGCCTCTTGGAATTCCACAAGAATTTGAGGATTCACTTTTTCGTAGCAACAAAATTAGGCTTATAAGATTTAGATAGGTATTATATTCCAACTGTAGATTGTTTATGTTTGTATTAATAGCATATTTAATTAAGTACCCATATGCAGAGCCAGTTGGACTCTTTGCATGAAGATACCTAATATTTTCATTTAGGTACATGAGTAATTAGTCTCCAGGTCCCCACTTTGGAAACAATACTGGCAACTCAGGCAACTGACACGGGGAAATTTTGCATTAGTTACCAGCATTGAGTGTGAGCAAGTCACCTGGAAATCACCATAGGTGAGCTCTCAGGGACCAACAATTGCACAAGTACGGGCCTCAAAGACACAAGCATAGTTTATGTAATATGCTGCAAAGATCCAAGCATGAGGAGGGGCCTGCAGTGGAGAATTAAAAATTTCCACATTGCTTTGCTACCATTTTAAGTGTGTTTTTGTTTGTTTGTTTTCTTTCCAGAATCAGCTTTCTTTGATTTGATATTTACTCTTTATCATCTGGTGAAGTTTTGAGAAAGTTGATTTTGCCCATAGTTTTTCCTTACCAAGTGATGACTGCCCCCAGCACATCTTACATGGCCATCTTAATGATATCACTCTTCCTTCAATTGAATTTGGTGAACTAGTTAAAACATTAACATATGGCATATGAAGGATTTGTTATAGGTATCTTCATATTTACTCAAGGAATTGTAATGAGATGTAATTCAAAAGGAACATTTTGAGGTATGAAAAATTTCTTTGCTTTATCTATTAATTTTTATTTTGAAGTCTGTATACAATTCAAAATGCCCTTCTTTAAGGATGACCATTGGTACAAATAAGTAACATTAATTTAATTAACTATATTATGCTACCTTCAGCACCATATACTATTAATAAGTTTTCATCACTCCAAATCAAAATTATATACACATTAAGCAATAATTTCCATTCCACAGTATAACTTACCTCTGGTAACCTCTCAATTGTTTTTCTATTTGCAGTGTCAATCAGTTTGAAATCATGCAAAACAAACAATACTATAGATTTCATTCTGCTAGGACTCTTTAAACACACAAGAGCCCACATTTTCCTCTTTGTGATGATACTGACAACTGTCTTCATCTCTCTGCTGGTCAATGCCCTCATGATCCTCCTTACTCACCAGGACCACTGGCTTCACACGGCCATGCACTTTCTTCTGAGCCAATTCTCCCTTATGGACCTGATGCTTTTTTGCACTATTGTCCAAAATGGCTGCTGACTACTTGACTGATAACAAGTTTATCTCCCTGCTGAATGTGGATTACATATATTCCTGTTCCTCACACTGGATGGTGGAGATTCCTTCCTCCTGCCAGCCATGTCCTATGACTGCTATGTGGCTGTATGTCACCCATTGTGATATCCTGTCCTCATGAACTGGCAATTATTCCTGAGAATGACTTTGGGGTGTTGGTTTCTGGGAGCAGCTGATGGGCTCATGCAGGCTGTTGCTACCCTAAGCTTCCCATTTTGCAAATCACATGAAATTTATCATTTTTTCTGTGAACCCCCTACACTCTTGCTATTGGCTTGTGCTGACTCTTCTGTCTTTGAGTATGCCATGTGTATCTGCTGTGTGTTGATGATCCTGGTGCTCGTCTCCTTCATCCTGACTTCTTATGGTCTCATCCTTGCTGCTGTTCTCCAGATGCGATCCACAGAAGTCTTTGCCACCTGCTCATCACATTTTGCTGTGGTAGGACTCTTTTATGGAGCTACTACTTTTATTCATATGAGACCAAAATCCTACAGGTCAGCTAACCATGACAAGATTTGTCCACTTTTTATATTATCTTCACACCAGCACTGAATCATCTCATCTATAGTCTGAGGAACACTGATAGGAAGGCAGCCTTGACAAAGTGTATGGGTCATTGTCTTGCCTTAAACCATATCTAAGATTACTTTGATTTACCCTAAACTTTAAAGCTATCTAAAATTGTAATGTATTATTTTCTTGGGTGAAGTTACAAGCTTCTTCATATTTAAGTACATATGAATATGTGCATATATATTTGTCTATTTTACTTTAAAATGTGGATCTATCTCCATGCTTCTGTTTCAATTGTTATATTATGATCACCAAATCAAATTGTATATTTTTAAACATCTGTGAATCACAGGCACTTAGTAAGGTATTTCTACACTATATATCACAGTACATATTTTTTGCAAGACTGAACTAATAAGTACTAAAGAAACATTGAGGATTCACTGCTGGCATTTGTTTAATATGGAGATATAATTTATGCAGAACAAAATTTTCAGGTCTGAACCACACATTTAACCAGTTTAACAAGTACAATTGCTCATGTAATTCACCCCCACTTTCAAGAGGCACAATGTCTGTCACTGCCAATATGACCTTCATGCTATTTTCCATGAAAATTCCAACCGTATATAACAGTACTGATAAAATTTTTGTCAACATGTCTTAGTTCAGTCTATTCTAGAATTTCCTATAAATGGACACTTTATTTTGTGATTATGGTTTCTCTCACTCGGCATTATGTATCTATATATACACGTACGTGTGTTTTTATATTTGTAAGAAGCCAGAAACACAATATATAAATATAATTCTGTACATGTATACAACATATACATAATAATATATATGTATACTGTCCATATTTTTGCATTTATCATTCGATTTATTTTGTTTTACTTAGTGCTATTGTATTCTATGGCTATATCACAATTCTTTTTATATTATTATTATTTTTTGACATGTATACCATTTTTTGTGTGAAGCTCTTATGACTAAGGCTACTATTACCCACTTTTTAGTGGTCAGATGTTCTTACTTCTTTTATTGAATGTATGATTACCTTTCAAATAATCTATTTTTTAAAAGCAGGTATACAATTTTATATTACCACTAACAATGCTGGCAAGTTAAAATTAATCCACATTGGCAGCAATGTTGGGTATTGTCTTTCTTCTTCATTTCAGCAATTCTTTTGGATGTAGCAGCATCTCAGTGTGTCCAAAAATTAGAATGATTGACTTTAAGTTCCTTCAAGTTTATCTCATACCCTTAATATTCATTGTCACAAACACATTCACGATATCTCTCAATGTAAGTTTAGAACAATGATTTTTTTCATATGGACCATAGCACACTTCATTATGTTTTAAACTTATTATGCCACCCTTTCGAACTAGCTGGGACTTAAATTTAGTTATCATTCTAGAAGCAAGATGTTTGGTTTACGGTAGTTTCTGAAGAGAATCTACAGAGTCTTGCCATGTATCTCTTTCAAGTGAAGCTATTACAGTTTCTTCGGGATTAAGCAGGGTTAACCTCCTCAGGGAGTGGTAGAAGTGTTGATTCTGCAGGCAAAATGACTCAGAAGAATTTCAGCGTTCTGAGTGCTAGATTTATCGGAAACGTTATGATCCCATTCAAATTTTCAGTCTAGCATTACTTCTCAATGAATGCCTTCACATTAACTACAGATATCAGGAACCTTTGGATTTCATTTTTCTGCAATTGAGTCACTAGTATATGAGAGTCTGTGTTGCTTAACTTCCGTATATTTGTGGTTATAGGAGGCATGTGTTTTTTCAGGGAAGATGTAGAAATGTGCACGTCTTTATGAATATTGGCTGTGAGAAATTGAAGCTCTGAGCTCTTTTTTTTAAATTTCAAAATATTCTTCATCACAATTAGGAGCAACCAGTTGATCTCATTATACTATTTAATTAGAAAAATTTTATTAGATATAACTATATGGCCATTGGGACCTTAATTTTATATGTAATTTTTTATTTCTTATTTTTTAATTAGAGGTGTTCTTAGTTTACAGAAAAAATTATGTAAAAATACCTTGTTCTCATAAACTCTGACCCTTATTATTATCTCTTTGCATTAGTGTAATATGTTTGTTACAGTTGGTGAAAGAATATCATAATTGTCCCATTAACTATAGTCCATACTTTCAATTTAGATATATTTTTCAATGTTTCACCCTATTATTAAAAACTTGCATTAGCATAGTACATTTGCTGTAATTCCTAAAAGAAAAATTTATAATTTTACTATTAACTATAGTCCATTATTTAAAATACAGTTCATTGCATTGTTCAGTCCTATATTTTACCTCTTAATTTTAATTCCAGTAACATATATATGACCTAAAATTTCCCCTTTCAACCACATTCACATATATAATTGCTGTTTATTACACTCACAGTAATGTGCTGCCATCACCACCATCTATTTCCAAAGCTTTATAATGAAACCAAATAGATAATCTGTAAATTTAAGCATTAACCCCTCATTCCTTCTCATCACTGCCTTCACTGCATGTTGTGTTCTCATTGTCCTTTGTGTCAATATATTTATTGATTTCTCTTGCATTTTCTTCTTTGACGCACTGAATATTTAAGAGTGTGTTGTCTACATTCCATATATTTGTTAGTTTAACACTTCTCCACATGTTATTGATCCCCACTTTCATTGCATTATGGTCAGAGAATGTGCTTTACATAATTTCAATGTTTTTATATTTACTGAAATTTTTGTGTAACCCAACATGTAGTTTAACCTGAACAGTGATTCATCTGCAATTTGGAAAAATGCATATCCTCTGTTTTGGGGTGCAATGTTCTGTATATGTCTATTAGGTCTAGTTTATTTATAATATAACTTAATTTCTCTGTTTCCTTATTGATCTTCTGTCTTGATATTCTATTGATGAGAGTGGAGTATTACATTTGTGACAATTATTGTGGAGGTTTCTATTTCTCCTTTCAGTTTTGCCAGTGTTTGCTTTATGTATTTTGGGGAACCAAATATAAATATTGTATTGCATAAATATTTATTATTGTTATTTCTTCTTGGTTGATTGATTATTAATATATAGGATCCTTCTTCATCTCATTTACCAGCTTCCGATTTAAAGTTTACTTAGTCTGATATTAGTATATCTTCCCATGTTCTATTTTGATGACTTTTACATGTAATACATTTTCCATCCTTTCACTTTCATTCTATTTACATTTTTGGGTCTAAGGTGAGTTTCGTGTAATTGGATCCTGCTTTTTGTTCCTTCTGCCAATCTGTGTCGTTAGAGAATTTCATCTATTAATACTCAGTGTTATTACTTTAAAGGGGGCATTTTCTTAAGCGTTCTTGCCCATAGTTTTCATATATCATATATTTTTGTATCTCTTTTCCTTTATTTCATCTTGCTTTTATGTACACTTGATCTTTTGTGGTGTATACTTTTTTTGTATTTTTCTGGGGTTTGTATTATACAACCTATGAATAAGAGCTACTAATTTGAAAAGATACCAATTTACCTTCAATACATACATGTTCTCTGCTTCCATATATCAGTTTCCTCTCTTCAGATTGTTTTTTCCAAAACTGTCTCTTGATATATTGCATGCCCATTATTAGGAAATATACCTTTCTCTTGTTCAATAATATTCTGACTTTAACAGTAATTAAAGAGTATAATTGTATATTGAGGATACAATACTATTGGGTTTTGCATTAACCCTTTTAATTACTTTTACTAATGATCTTCATTTCTTTGCACTATTCCAAGCCACTTTTTCCTGTCTTTTCTTTTCAGTCTGCAAAATTCCCTTCAGTAATTCTTGTAAGTTAGGTCTTTTGTTGACAAACTCTCTCGATTTCTATTTGTCTGTGAATATTTTGAAGTGTCCCTTATTTTTTAAGCATCTTCAAGTAGGTTTATTAGGACTTATTCTGTTTAGAGAATGTTGAACTTCTTGGACATGTATGTTTATGTCTTTCATAAGAGTTGGGAACTTTTCAGCCATTATGTCCTCAAATATTCTTTCTGCCCCTTTTCCCTTCACTTTGCTTTTTGATACAGCATTGATGCATATGATTGGGTGCTTCAAACTGTCATTTAAACCCTGAAATCTCTGCTTAATTTTTTAGTCTTTTCTCTTTCTGTTCTTTGATTTTGATTTCCCTGGCTTCTAGTTCAATGATTTTTCGTTCCACTTGTCCAAATCTGCTCCTCTATGGCTGTCATGTATTTTAACTCTATTATGAGTTCCATCCCCATAATTTCTGTTGTGTTTCTTTTGCAACTTTCAAATTATTCCTTATGTCCACACATTATCTTCTTAATATCCTTTAGCTCTGTATGCATATTTTCCTTCATTTCCTTACATTTCTTGAAGAGATTTACTTTAATTTCTTTGTTTAGTTGATCCAATTCTGTTTTTATGTTGAAGTTTCATGAAATTACCCTGGGTAAACTGTATCTTCCTTTTCTCTTAGTAAGGCTTGCAACTTTTGCTGATGTCTAGGCCTCTGATTATTTTGAGATGTTAACTCTGAAGGTCAGTTTCTTCCTCTTCTCTAAGACTTTTTGGTGACTGGCTATTTAAGGCTCTTCTCTGATGCTTGATCCAATTTACTCTGGATATTTAGAGTAGCCAGTGTTAAACTTTTCACATTTTCTCCGTTTTTCTTCAGCTCTTTCATGTCCTGGTTAATCTACACAATTTTTATACTATTGTACTTTTTGTGCAATTTTTCCACCTCCAGGAGAAAGCATCCTTTCCTCTGTTCCTTTTCCATGAATCTTGATTTGTTCTGCTTATTTTTTGTGCAAGATTTTATTTACACCTCCTATGGTTTGTTTAAATTCTCTCACTCACTCAGTTTCCCCTGTTCCTTACACTTTTCAGTTTAGGGAATTGTTCTGTCCTACAACAAATCAGTTACTTCTCCTTTTGTCATCTGAGGCTTTTTTGCTTCTGGTACACTTTAGAGCACCCTTCCCCAGTGACACAGATAGGATCAGTCCAGAAATGTGGGACAATCCAGAAAAGACTTTTTTGCATTTAGGTTTCCCAGCAAACTGAACTTAGATTGAATGTGCACCTCCTGA
>JAQZBX010109451.1:0-10463 GCA_029593785.1 Cabassous unicinctus
TCTACTGCCAATTAAACCATGCTTTCTTACCACTTATAATTTTTCTTTTATACTTAATGAAAGAGCTGTTCAGCCATATAAAGATATAAAGGGGCCCAAAGATTTAAGTCCCTTGGACATACACCTATCAACTCTAATACTAACTATAGGTTGAAATAGAAGGGGCAGAGAGCCATATGTAGGGAAACCACAACTGAGTCTAACTCTGACACACTGGGGAGCATACATTCCAAAGTAGGGCCCACTGGTAGGGCACAAAATTACTGAGCTGTCTCCCCTGCCTATAGTGTCTGGATGTCTCCAGAGACCTCAGTAGCTCTACTATTTGAGGCAGTGTTTACTTTGGCAGTCAATGAGATCCTGCTGAGACGTGCATAAGGGTAACCTCTGGAATGACCTCCCGACTCACTTTGGAGTATCTTAACCATATAAACTCTTTTGTCTTTACCCTTTCCCCTTTTGGTCAAGTTCTTTTTCCAGTTACATTGCTAGTTGGTCCTTGGTAGTAATCCCTCGGTACCAGGGAGGCTCATCCCTGGGAGTCATGTCCCACACTGGGGGAAAGGTAATGCATTTATATGCTGAGTTTGGCTTAGAGAGAGGCCACTTTTGAGCAACAAAGAGACTCTCAGGAGGTAACTCTTAGGCACCCTGTAATACTAGGCTAAGTTTCAATTTCAAAAATAAAGGTTCATAAGTACAGTCATCAATATCAAGGGCCCCTCAATGGTCCATCCTCCTTTACTAGTCACTGCCCCTATGCTCAGGGGAGTCTTGCTGTCCCATTAGAGAATGTTGCAGAACTCCCCAGGATGGGAATTCGATATTCTTTCGGTTATTGTGTGAATCTCCACCCACTGTGACAATGTCCCATGAACACATTCATATGCCTTATATGTATGCCCCAGGTGAAACTCCTCCCATGCATCCCCCATTACTGACACCCCACACCAATGATCCTTCTGTCACTGTTGTAACCCTTCTGTGATCTAAAACTTCTTCAAAAATGAAGCCAACAAAATAACCAAATACAATTAATAAGAAAAAGAAATAATAATGATAGCTTTAAAAATAACAAATAAAATACAAAAAATTTTAAAATTTTTGAAAAAAAAAATATATATATATATACAATTTTTTGAAAGTTTGACATTATGTCTTTCATCACTGTAAGATCTGTTGTCTTGTATGGACAGTGACATTTTCTTCTGTGTATTCCCCCAGTGTCTTATTTTTTTCATTTGTCTTCAAAGAAGCTTTAGGTTACAGAAAAGTCATGTACAGAATATAGGGAATTCCCATATACCCAATATTCTCCCCCTTTTCCCCTTCCCCTATTAATAACATTTCACATGTAGATGGTACATTTGTTACAATTGATGTACAAATATTGAAACATTTCTAAAAATGGTCAATGATTTACATTATGGTTCTACTATAGACTTATGGTGATTCTAGCCATGGAAGAACTTTTATCACTGATGTGGAGGCAGTGGCCATTGGAGGTTCTGAGGGGAGGGAGAGGAAAAAACAGGTGTAATATGGGGACATTTTGGGGACTTTGGAATTGTCCTGAATGACAATGCAATGACAGATACAGGCGATTATATATCTTGTCATAACCTAAACAATTGTGCAGGAGAGAGTGTAAACTACAATATAAACCATAATCCATGCTCAGAGGCAGTGCTCCAAAATGTGTTCAATTGTAACAAATATACCACACTAATGAAGGATGTTGTTAATATGGGAAAGTGTGGGAGGAGTAGGGAGGGGGGTATATGGGAATCCCCTATATATTTTATGTAACATTTATATAATCTAAGTATCTTTTTTAAAAAATTAAAAAATATATATAAAAAAGATATAGAGGTTTTCTTTATAAGGACTATTTGTTTTTCATTTTTGCTTTGTAAATTTAATTTTAATGTAATTTGAAACTTACACAAAAGTTGCAAGTATAATACATGGAACGCCTATGTAACCTTTACCTAAGCGCACCAATTATTTATATTATGCCCTATTTGTTTTTATCATTCTCTTTCTTACTCTCTATTTATATATTTGCGTAGTTTTTTTCCAGAACTATTTTAGAGTAAGTGGAGATATCGTGCTCCACCAAATATTTCAATGTGTATTTCCTAATAACAAGGACATTCTCTTACATATCCATAATACAGTTATCAAAATCAGGAAATTTAACATTGTTATGCTAGCATTAACTACTATAGGCCATATTCAAATTTCCAAATTTCAAATTTCATCATGGTCCCTATAATGTCTTTTATATCTACTTTTCTCATCTAGTCCAAGATCCCAGGATCACACTGCTTTTATTTGCTATGTCCTTTTAGACAACTTCAATCCAAAAGAATTCCTCTATCTTTCTTTGTTTTTTTTGACCTTGTTATTTTGAAGAGCACAAACCAGTTATTTGATAGCATATTCCTCCCTTTGGGTTTTTCTGATGTATACTCATGATTAGATTCCGGTTTTGCATTTTTGGCAGGTATGTCTCAGAAGCAATATTGTGACATACATTTTAAAAATTCATGTATCTGGGGAGCGGATGTGGCTCAGGTAGTTGAGCACCTGCTTCCCACATGGGAGCTTCTGGGTTTGGTCCCTGGTGCCTCCTAAAATCAGAAAAAACAAGCAACAAGCAAACAAATGAAAGAAAAAACAACTCAGGGAAGCATATGTGGCTCAGAGGTTGAGCACCGGCTTCCCACATATGAGGTCTGATAACCTAAAAAAAAGAAACCTCATATATGACTTGTGTGTGTATGTGTGTATAAAGGAAAATGTAAGTGAAATAAATTAATCAAGGTGTTTCTAATTTATTCAAATTCAGAGTCCTTACTTCCTTTTTTAGTTTCCTAGGTGCTAAAATAAATACTGTAAAATGTGTTGGCTTAAACATTGGGAATTTATTGGCTCATGGTTTTGAGTTTAGGAGGTGACCAAAATGGAGGTGTTAGCAAAGCTATGCTCAACGACTGTGGCATTCTGGTTCTGGGTGCTGGTGATCCTTGGTCCTTGGCTTTTCTGTCACATGGTAAGGCACATGGTGGCATCTTCTCCTTTCTCCTTCAGGTTCAGCTGACTTCCTGCTTCTGACTTCTCCTGGTGGCTTTCTCTCTTCTCTGTCTGAATTTTATTCTGCTTATAAAGTACTCCAGTAATCTGAATTAAAGCCCAACCTGATTCAGTTGTCCACACTCTAACTGAAATAACATCTTGAAGAGATCTTATTTATAATAGGTACACATCCACCAGAATGTGGACCAAGATCAAGAACATGTCCATACTTTGTATACAATTCAGTCCACCACACATCCTAACATGGCTTTTACTGGTAAAACTGTAATAAGTATTGATTATCTTATCTTCTTCCAGATGCACAAACTACTACACGTATTGAAGAAAGAACAGAATATTTATAATACAGTATTTCATGAACTTATTCGACAAGTCAGTGTGGACTGTGCAGATAGAGGAGAATTACTATCCAAAATCAGGTTAGAGCTGCTATTTGCGTATTGTACTTTCCTTTTGAATTATAGAATTGTGTTTATATCTGCTTTTGAAAAAGTCACAAAAAATGCACTTCTATGATCTATTGATAATAGGGAACCTCCTTGCATAAATACTATATTTTATATAGTAAAAATATAATATAGTAGTTGAGAACTTTCTTAAGGTGATTTCTGTTGGGATGTTTTACATCATGTTCTTTTATGATTGGGAATAAAGTGCTATGTGAGATATTGGGAAAAAATACAGATTTTGGAGTCAGATCTTGTTTCAAATCTTTATCTAGGTATGTGATACTGGTAAAAGTCTGAGCCTTAGTTTTCTATCTGTAAAAGCCTTAGTTTCTCTAACTAAGAAGATAATAGCTACCATGAAAGTTTTCATTTGTCTATTTGTTCATTAATCAATGAATAACACTTACTGAGTATCTACTCTTTGCCAAGCACTAAGATATGTTTCATAGGTTTGTGGTGAGGTGTAAGTGAAAGAACCAAAGTAAGTCCTCAATAAATCTTATTATAATTATTATTGATGATGGTAATAAATATTGTTGATACTATAATTCTTCTTACTATTTTGATTATGGTACTTTCTAAAAAAGCTGAAAGCAATAGTAGGATCAGAATACTGGGTTCAAATTAAATATCTTGCAGCTAACTTATCATGGAACCAGAGGCAAGTTATTATGTTTCCCTGAATACTAATTTCTTTTACATGATATAAATTTGCCCTATTTGCCCACTGTCTGATGTGTTAAAGCTGAGTCCCCTCTATCTGGCAAGGCTGAGAAACTACAAGAAAAAACATTAATAATAGACTGATCAAAATTAGAGTCTAAGGAGTAAGAAGCTGAGACACCATCAAGACCTGGAAAATTCCAGATTAGGATGAAGTTAAGGACAACTAGGGTCTGAGTTGTCAATCTAAGAACAAAGCCAGGAAGGATAGATGAAAAAGTAAGGCAAAAGAACTAGGAGGCTAACAGGCATTCAAATCTTATCCTATGAGGAGTAAGAATGGGTAGGACTGTTCCAAAAGGTTTCAAGAGTTAGGTTCTAGAGGGCAAAATAGGGGTGGGCTCTTCTCTCAGGAAGTCTAGTCAGGAAGTCAAACCAAAATCCTTTAAGAAAAGATGAGTCAGAAAACAGGGAGACCAATAAAAATACTAACTCTAAAGTGCCAGAGATAGGATCAAAGTAGGACTTCAAAGGCAAGGATGGATTTAACATAGGGTAAAGATGGAGTTAATGCAAAGTAGGTGAGAAAAGCAGTGAAGTTAGAATTGCTGCAATCATTCATCATGAGTCTGTGCAACGGTGAAATGCTCAGAATGATCATGGGGCCAGCATTTTGTTGGGGGAGTAGGAGCTCTTTTGAAGGTCAAAGGCCCACCTTCCATGGGGAAGACTTCTGTTTCCTGAGCCTGGCATCCACAGAGTTTTCCCTACTTTACAAGATTGTTGTGAGGACCCAATAAAAGTTCCAGGTAAATGTTAACACCATGCTTCAGCCTCTTGGAACCTCCTCTCTCTGTTTGCATGTTACTGTAGCTTTCTAATCAGCTTTCTGATCAGCTTTGTGTGTCTCTGCTTCTCACTCATTTGCCTCTGAGGCCCATTGTTGCAGAAGAAGGTTTCATAATATCTGTTTTTTTAATATTTTAATTTTTATTCTGGTAACATATACATCCTAAAGTTTCCTCTTTTAACCACATTCACCTATATAGCTCATTGCTGATGATTACACTCACAATAATGTGCTATCATCATCCCCATCCATTTCCAAACCTTTACCATCAGCCTAAATAGAAATTCTGTACAAGTTACGCATCAACTCTCCATTCTGTAATCCCAATCTATCTTCTGGTAACCTATATTCTAGATTTTAACTCTGAGTTTGCTTTTATAATTAATTTATAACGGTAAAACCATACAATATTTGTCCTTTTGTGTCTGGCTAATTTCACTCAACATAATGTCCTCAAGGCTCATCCATGTTGTCACATGCATCAGGACTTCGTTCCTTTTTACAGCTGAATAATATTCCATTGTATGTATATACCACATTTCATTTATGCATTCATTAGTTGATGGACACTTGGGTTGCTTCCATCTTTTGGTAATTGTGAATAATGCTGCTGTGAACATCGGTGTGCAAATGTCTGTTTGTGTCCTTGCTTTTAGTTCTTCTGGGTATAAACTTAGTAGAGGGATGCATCATATGGTAATTCTATACTTAGCTTTCTGAGGAACTGCCAAACTGTCTTCCACAGTGCCTGCACCATTTTACATTGCCACCAGCAATGAATTCGTGTTCTTATCCTCTCCAACACTTGTCATTTTCAGTTTTTTAATAGTGACCATTCCAGTAGGTGTGAAATCTCATTGTGATTTCGATTTGCATAGCTAGTGATGCTGAGCATCTTTTCATTTGCTTTTTAGCCATTTATATATCCTCTTTGGAGAAATATCTGTTCAAGTCCCTTGCCCATTTTTAAATTGGGTTGTTTGTCTTTTTATTGTTGAATTGTAGGATTTCTTTATATATTCTGAATATTAAACAGATATATAGTTTCCAGATATTTTCTCTCATTGTCTTTTTTTTAATTTTTAAAAAATTTATTGAACTATATCACTCATACATGAACATACATAAACAAAGTGTAGAGCAATAGTTGTGAACTTACAAAACAAACATACATAACATCATACAGGGCTCTCAGATCTCATCCTACCACCAATACATTGCATTGTTGTTAAATATTTTTAACTAATGATTAAAGAGCATCCTCAAAATATTACTACTAACCAAAGTATTTTCCCCAAGCCCACCCTATTATTATTATTATTATTTATATAATTTATACATGAACATACATAAACAATAAGTGTATAGTAAAAGTTGTGAACTTAAAAAGCAAACATAACATTTTACAGGCAACCCTCCACCAACACCTTGCATTGTCGTGAGACATTTGTTACAAATTATGAAAGAATATTGTCAAAATTTTATTACTAATTATAGTCTTTATCTTACATTTGGTATACTTTCCCCAACCCACCCTATTATTATTTTTTAAATATATTTTTATGACAGAAGTTGTAAACTTACAAAACAATCATGCACATGTGCAGAATTCCCAAACAACACCACTCTATCAACACACCACACCATGGTGGAACATTTGTTACAGATTATGAGATAATATCATCCGATTATTACCAGGTCCACAGCATATGTTTGGCACACATTTTCCATACTCCCCCATTATCAACAGAGTACATCTTTGGCATAGATGCAAGAATATTATATTATTACTGTTAGCCACAGTCCATAGGTCACTCCAGGTGTATTTTTCCCATGCTTCTCCACATTTCCACCACCCTGCAATAGTGATGTACACCTGCTCTAGCTCTAGCTCACAAAGGACACTCTTGCATCTGTACCATCAACCACAATTCTCATCCACCTCTGGGTTTACTGTGCTATTCAGTCCCTAGATCTATTCAGTTCCATTGGTCTATGTGTCTGTCTTTATGCCAGTACCATGCTGTTTTTAACACTGTAGCTAGGTAATATGACTGATAGTCTAGAAATGAGTGTCTTCCAACTTCGCTTTTCCTTTTTAAGATGTTTCTGGCTATTCAGGACCCCTTACCCTTCCAAATAAATTTGATAATCATGTTTTCCATTTATTTTTTAAATGCTGGTGGAATTTTTATTGAGATTGCATTGAATCTGTATATAAATTTGAGGAAAATTGACATCTTAATGATATTTACTCTTCCAATCTGTGAGCATGGAATGTTCTTCCAATTATTTAGGTCTTTTTAAAAATTTCTTTTAACAATGAGTTGTAGTTTTCTGAATAAAAGTGCTTTACATCATTGGTTAAGTTTATTCCTGAATATTTGGGTTTTATCTGTCATATTTTATTTTCACCACTATTTTTACACTTTTAGTTACTTTTGTTGATATAATCTTCATTTCTAGACTCTCTCCCAGGCCTCTCTCTCCTGTCTTTTCTTTTCAGGCTGTAGCACACCCTTTAGTATTTCTTGAAAAGCAGGTCTCTTGGTTATAAACTCTCTCAATTTCTGTTTATCTGTGAATATTCTAAACTCGCCTTCATTTTTGAAAGACAATCTTGCCACATATAAGATTCCTGGCAGGAAGTTTTTCTCTTGCAGTATCTTAAAAATATCATATCACTGCCTTCTTGCCTCCATGGTTTCTGGTGAGAAATCAGCACTTATCTTAATTGGGTATCCCTTATATGTTATGCAATGCTTTTCTCTTGCTGCTCTCAGAATTCTCTCTTTGTTATTGGTATTTGACATTCTGATTAGTATGTGTCTCGGAGTTGGTTTATTCGGGTTTTTTTGGATGGGAGTATGTCGTGCTTCTTGGACATGGATATTTATATCCTTCAATAGGGTTGGGAAATTTTCTGCCATTATTTCTTCAGATATTCCTTCTGCCCCTTTTCCCTTCTCTTCTCCTTCTGGGACACCCCTGACACATATGTTTGCATGTCTCTTATTGTCATTTACTTCCCTGAAACCTTGTTCAAGTTTTTCCAATCTTTTCTTCATCTGTTCTTTTGTATGTTCACTTTCAGAGGCCATTTCTTCAAGCTCACCAATCCTTTCTTCTGCTTCCTCAAATCTGCTATTATATGATTCCAGTGTATTTTTAATTTCATTTATTGCATCTTTCATTCCCATAAGATCTGCTATTTTCTATGTATGCTTTCAGATTCTTCTTTGTGCTCATCCAATGTCTTCTTAATATCCTTAATTTCTTTAGCCATCCATTGAATTTATTAAGGAGATTTGTTTGAGCATGTATGATTAGCTGTCTCAACTCCTTTATATCATCTGGAGGCTTATCTTGTTCCTTTAATTGGGCCATATCTTCCTATTTCTTGGTGTCGATTGTAATTTTTTTGTTGGTGTCTTGGCATCTGGCTTACTAGAGTATTTATTCTGGGTGCAGTTTTTCTCTTTAGTTTAGAGCTTCCTGCCCTTTTCCCTTTGCTGGTTGTGTAGTAGGAGCCAAGGATGTAGTTGATGCTATAAGCTGTGGAGGCTCAAGCTGCCTTCAGTGCCCCAAGGACCAATGAAGCTTCTCCCAACTTTCTCCTTTGCCAGGGGTAGGGAGAGCCACAGCTGTGTGGAATAATCCAACTCATGCAGGCCTAGACTGTAGTTTCCCAGAAAGCCTGATGAAGCTTCACGCTCCTTTCTCCCCTGCCTGGGGCGGGGTGGAGCTGCAGGTGTGGGCACCAATCTGTGCAGTGCAGGTCCAAGATGGCCACAGTTTCCCTGTTAGACTTCCGATTATTCAGTCTGTACCAGCTAAATGTACCTTCAGTTACCTGGATAGGCTGGTGCAGGGCCTGTCAGCTTCTACCTTGCTAGAGGTGAGGCTGAAGCCTAGGCTATGGCTGCAGGCCAATCTGGTTGAAAGAAACCGATCTCTACCTTCACTGTGATTTTCAGTCAGCCTGGCTTCCCCTCATGCTGTGGGTAGAGTCAAAATGGCACCTACCAGCTTCCTTCTGACTTGGACAGGTTCAAACTTTAGCTGTTCTTAAGGTTATACTTTAGCCAGCCAAATTTACTAATCAGTAGCTGAAATCGGTGGCCAACCATCTCTTCCTCCCCTGTTTTTGGGAAATGGAGCTTCCAATTCCTGCCACAGAATAGCTCCTGGGGTGGCTTGCACTGCCAAAGTAGGATGATCACAGGCCTCCGTGGCCTGGCCTGTAATTTTCTTGAGAGGCTGGTGCAGGTCCCGCCAGCTTCCTCCCTGCCCGAGGTAGGCCTGGAGCTTAGGCTAGAGCGGCAATCTGATCTAGATGGAAAAAAGCTGGTCCCTACCAGCACTATGATTTTCAGTCAGCCCTGCTTCCCGTTGTGTCATGTGCAGAGTTAAGATGGCGGCTACTGGCCTCTTTCTGACTTGGACAGGTTCAAACTTTAGCTGTTTTTAGGATTATACTTTAGCCCGCCGAATTTACTAATCAGTAGCTGAAGTTGGTGCCCAACCGTCTCTTCCTCCCTCGTTTTTGGGAAGTAGAGCTTCCAATTCCAGCCGCAGAACAGCTCCTGAGGTGGCTTGTACCTCCAGTGGAGGTGGGCACCGGCCTCCTGGGCATGGAGTGCTCTACTTACTAGTCTTCTCTGCAGATGGGCAGTCTCCTCCTTCCATTCTTTTAAGGGTGTTGCAGGATGCTCTTCTGGTCTCCTGGAACCCCCAAATAAGTGCTCTAGATAGCTCTGGGTGATTACTAACTGCCCTGTAGAAGGAGCTGATTCTGGAAGCTCTTTATTCTGCCGTCATCTTGCTGGTTGATCTCTCATTGTCTTTTCACTTTCTTTACAAAGTCCTTTGTTGCACAAGGTGTTAATTTTTATCTAATTTTTCTTTCACTGTTTGTGCTTTGGGTGTAAAATCTTAAGTAACCATTGCCTACCACAAGATCTTTAAGAAGCTTCCCTATGTTTTCTTCTTGGAGTTTTACAGTGCTTGTTCTTATATTTAGGTCTTTGCTCCATTTTTTTTTTTTAATTAAAAAAAAAAAGTATATTGTTAAAGTCAATGGGTATGATTAAATTCTAGGCTTAAATTCCCTTAAATCATATAAGAAAAATCACATATACAGAAGAAAACTGTTTTCTCACTGTGCACAAAATAAAAATTTTACACATTTATAATAGAAAAAAATATATATCCTTTTTGCTATGAACCAGGGCACTCTTTACCATAATAGTAATTATTGCTATTCCAGTTACTCAGTTATAAAGCAATGGACAGCTTTATAATGGTGAAGACTCTACTTCAGCTAATTATTTAAAATTTTCCAAGCAGTGTTTTTGGAGTTTTATGCAGGCTGTAGTAAAGTATGTGTGAAATTACAT
>JAQZBX010109452.1:0-10462 GCA_029593785.1 Cabassous unicinctus
TCCACATACATAACATTTTTCAAATGACAAAACTTTAGAAATAGAGGAGAGATTAGTGCTAGCTAGGGTTAGGGACTGGTGGGGAGTTGGAGGAGATACATGTGGTTATAAAAAGGCAACATGAGGGATCCTTGTGGCTGGTGTCTTGACTGTAGTGATGGATATATGAACCAACACAGGTGATAAAATTGTATGAACTTACACACACACACACGATGAACACAAGCAAAACTGGGAAAATCTGATTAAGATCAGTGTCAATGTCAATATCCTAGTTGTGCTTTTGACCAAATATTATACTTTAGACCAAATATTACCTTTGGGGGAAACTGGGCAGTGTATAGGAATCTATGCATCATTTTTTTTGTTTTTGTTTTCGTTTTTAGATCAACTATTTAAAGTTATAATTTACATAAAAATTTTAAAATAAGCTTTAACAAATATATACAGTTGTATAACCACCACCACAATCAATGTATAGAATATTTTCATCACCCCAAAATATTCCCTTATGCCTCTTCCCAGTCAAGTACACCACCCCCCCAACCCCTACTTCCAGCCCCTGGAAACCACTGATCTGTTTTCTGTCACTACAGATTTGTCTTTTTAAAGTTTCATATAAATGGAATCAGACTCTTTTTCTGTTTGGCTTCTTTCGCTTTTTTGAAATTCATCCATGTTGCTGCATATAAAGTAGCTCATTACTTTTTTCCTAAATAATATTCCATTGTATGTATATACCACAATTTATTTACCCATTCACATATTGGTAGATATTTGCATTGTTTCAATTTTTCTATTATTAATAAATCTTCTATGAATATTTGAGTATGTCATTTTTTTATGGTCATATGTTTTTGTCTCTCTTGGGTAAATACCCAGGAGTGGAATTTCCGGGTCATATGATAAGTGTATGTTTAACTTTTGAAGAAACTGCCAAATTATTTTCTAAAGTGGCTATACCATTGTCTGTTACTACCAGTGATAATTGGGAATTCCAGTTGGCCCTAATCTTCACCAACACTTGGTATTGTCAGTCTGTTTTATTTTAGCTGTTCTATTGTAATAGTACTATCTCATTATGGCTTAAATTTGTATATCCCTGATGACTAATTAGGTTGAGCATTTTATCATGTGTTTGTTGGCCATTTGTAAGGTATTTATTCAAGTCCTGTGGTACATCAAATTATTTACCCCAGAAAAACATGTTCTTAATCTTAACCCCATTCCTGTGGGTATGAACCCATTGTACACAAGACCTTTTGAAGATGTTATTTTTAGTTAAGGTGTGACCAACTGAATCCGGATGGGTCTTAATCCTATCACTGGAGGACTTATAAAGAAGGCCACAAGAAGAAAAACAACAAGAAAGAGTAGAAACTGGAAGTCAATGGAACCCAGAAGAGAAAGAAGACATCACCATGTCCATTGCCATGTGACAGAAAAACCGAGGACTCAAGGATCACCAGCCCTAGCAGCCAGCCCTAGAATGCCACAATCTTTGGGGAGAAAGCATTGCCTTGCTGGTGCCTTAATTTTGAACTTCTCTTAGCCTCAAAACTGTGAGCCAATAAATTCCTGTTATAAAGCTAAGCCTTTGTATGGTATTTGCTTTAGGAGCTGGGAAACTAAGACAAGTCCTCTGCACATTTTTTTTTGTTTTTATTAAACAGCTTTATTGAGATATAATTCACATACCATAAAATTCACCCTTTAAATGGTACAAATGTCTTCTAGTATATTAACAGAGTTGTTCACCCACAACCACAATCAATTTTAGAACATTTTCATTACTACAAAAGAAACTCTCCCCACCCTTTACCCACTGCCCTTAAAGCCCTCCATATCCCCCAGCCCTAGGCAACCACTAATCTATTTCATGTCTCCAAAGATTGGTCTATTCTGGACATTTCATGTCAACGGAATCATACAGAAGTAGTCTTTTGTGACTGGCTTCTTAAATTTAGCATAATGTTTTCAAAGTTCATCCATATTTTAGCATGTGTCAGTACTTCATTCATTTTTATGGTTGAACAATATTTCATCATATGGATATACCATATTTTATTTACCCTTTCATCAGTTGATGGATATTTGGGTTTTTTCCACTTTTTGGTTGCTATGAATAACACTGCTATAAACATTCATATGCAAGGTTTTGTGTGGACATCTGTTTTCATTTATCTTGAGTATATACCTAAGAATGGAATTGCTTGATTATGTGGTAACACTATATTTAACCATTTGAGGAACTGCCAGACTGTTTCAAAGTGGCTGTACCATTTTACATTCCCACTAGCTGAGTTTGAGGGTTCCAATTTTTCCACATCTTTGCCAACACTTATTAATGTCTATCTTTTTTATTATAACCATCATTCTATTGAGTGTGGAATGGTATCTCATTGGGGTTTTGATTTGCACTGATTTAGAGCACACACAGCCTCCTGGAGAACATTGTCCCAGCCCTGCTAGGTATTGCCACCAAGTTGGCACTGTAATTGAGTCTTCAAAAAGTCATTCCACCATTCTATGAAGCCAGCTACTTCAGGATGATGGGGAACATGGTAAGACCAGTGAATTCCATGGGCATGTGCCCATTCCCGCACATCATTTGCTGTGAAATGGGTTCCTTGATCAGAAGCAGTGCTGTGTGGAATGACATGGTGGTAGATAAAACATTCAGTAAGTTCATGGATGGTGGTTTTGGAAGAAGCATTGCATGCAGGAAATGCAAACCCATATCCAGAGTATGTGTCTATTCCAGTTAAAACAAATCACTGCCTCTTCCATGGTGGAAGTGGTCCAATGTAATCAACCTGCCACCAGGTAGCAGGCTGATCACCTCAAGAAATAGTGCCATAATGGGGACTGAGTATGGGTCTCTGCTGCTAGCAGATAGGCACTCAGCAGTGGCTGTAGCCAAGTCAGCCTTGGTGAGGGGAAGTCCATGTTGCTGAGCCCATGCATAACCTCCATCCCTACCTCCATGGCCACTTTTTTTCATGAGCCCATTGGGCAATGACAGGAGTGGCTGGGGAAAGAGGCTGAGCACTAGCCGTAGAGTGGGTCATTTTATCCACTTGATTATTAAACTCTTCCTCTGCTGAAGTCACCCTCTGGTGAGCATTCACATGGGAAACAAATATGTTCATGCTTTTTGCCCACTCGGAAAGGTCTATCCACATACCTCATCCTCAGACCTCCTTGTCACCAATTTTCCAATCATGTTCCTTCCAAGTCCTTGACCATCCAATCAAACCATTGGCAACAGCCCATGAATCAGTGTGCAAATGCACCTCTAGCCATTTCTTCTTACAAGTAAAATGAACAACTAAGTGCACTGCTCAAAGTTCTGCCCACTGGGAGGATTTGCTCTCACCACTATCCTTCAAGAATGTCCCAGAAAAGGGCTGCAGTGCCACAGCTGTCCATTTTTGGGTGGTACCTGCATATCATGCAGAACCATCTGTAAACCAGGCCCAAGTTTTCTCTTCCTCAGTCAACTGATTGTAAGGGACTCCCGAAGAAGCCAAAGCTTTGGGCTGGGAAAGAGAAGGTAACATGGCAGGGGTGACCATGGGCATTTAGGCTACTTCCTCATGTAACTTACTTGTGCTATCAGGACCCATTCGAGCCCTATCTCGTATATACCACTTCCACTTTATTATGGAGTG
This sequence comes from Cabassous unicinctus, assembly GCA_029593785.1. Taxonomy (NCBI): domain Eukaryota; kingdom Metazoa; phylum Chordata; class Mammalia; order Cingulata; family Chlamyphoridae; genus Cabassous; species Cabassous unicinctus. The sequence goes on from JAQZBX010109452.1 coordinate 3,675, forward strand.
CTGCTGTGCATGCCCAACTTTATGGTTTGATGGGTCAGACAATACCCAGCCCATGATAGGCAACTCAGGTCTCATGGTAATTGATGGCCCATGGTTAAGCATTCAGTCTCTACTAAGGCCCAGTAGCAGGCCAAAAGCTGTTTCTCAAAAGGGCTTTGCTCCAAAACAAAGGGTCTGCCCTGTGATTCTCTTATAGGGGCCTGCCAAAGGCTCCAGACAGCAACTCTCTTTGCCACTGAAACTTCCAGCACCATTGTATCTGCTGGATCACATGGCCCAAGTGGTAATGCAGCTTGCACATCAGCCTGGACCTGTCGCAGAGTCTCCTCTTGTTCTGGTCCCCAATCAAAACTAGCAGCTTTTCTGGTCACTTGGTAAATTGGCCAGAGTAGCACACCCAAATGAAGAATGTGTTGTCTCCAAAATCCAAAGACAACTAAACATTGTGCCTCTTTTTTGGTTGTAGGAAGGGCCAGATGCAACAGCTTATCCTTTACTTTAGAAGGGATATCTCAACATGCCCCACACCACTGGACATCTAGAAATTTCACTGAGGTGGAAGGCCCTGTATTTTTGTTGGATTTATCTCCCACCCTCTCTCATGCAAATGTATTACCAATATATCTAGAGTCTTTGCTACTTCTTGCTCAGTAGGTCCTATCAACATGATATCATCAATATAATGGACCAGTGTGATGTCTTGTGGGAGGGAGAGTCAATCAAGTTCCCTGCAGACAATATTATGACATAGGGCTGGAGAGTTGATATAGCCCTGAGACAGGACAGTGAAGGTATACTGCTGGCCTTGCCAGCTGAAAGCAAACTGTTTCTGGTGGTCCTTCCTAATGACAATTGAGAAAAAAGCATTTGCCAGATCAACAGCTGCATACCAGCTACAAGGGGATGTGTTGATTTCCTCAAGCAATGATAGCACATCTGGGACAGCAGCTGCAATTGGAGTCACCACCTGGTTAAGTTTACGATAATCCATTTTCATCCTCCAAGATCCATCTGTTTTCTTCACAGGCCAGATAGGAGAGTTGAACGGTGATGTGGTGGGAATCACCACCCCTGCATCCTTCAGATCATTGATGGTGGCACTAATCTCTGCAATCCTTCCAGGATTCCAGTATTGTTTTTTATTTACTATTTTGCTAGGCAGAGGTAGTTCTACTGGCTTTCACTTGGCCTTTCCTCCCATCATAGCCCTCACTATACATTCAGGGATCCAATGTGGGGATTCTGCCAGTTACTAAGTATGCCTATTCCAATTATGCATTCTGGAACTGGGGAAATAACCACAGAATCACTGTACCTACTGTGAGATGGATCACTTGACCATCAATCACTTGACCTCCATAAGCCCCTACTCTGATCACAGTGATGTTTTGAGTCTCCTGGAATTAATGTCACTTCTGAGCCAGTGTTTAATAATCCCTGAAATGTCTGATCATTTCCTTTCCCCCAATGCGCAGTTACTCTGGTAAAAGGCCATAGGTCTCCTTGTGGAAAGGTGGGAGGAAGATTAACAGTATAAATTTTTGGCAGTTTAACACAATCCTTCCCCAAGGGGACCTGGCCTTCTCCTCATTCAAGGGACTCTGGGTCTGTAAACTGTCTCAAGTCTGGGAATTGATTAAGGGGCTGTGATTCTCTGTGTCTGTAATTTGATTAGGGTTTTGTTCACTCCACCTCAAACTCTTCTGCTTATACGGATCCAGAAGAAATTTAGTAGACTGCCCATCTATTTAATTTCTAGGTACCCCATGATCTATTAGCCAATGCCAAAAATCTATGCGACTCAGACTATTTTGAGTGCTACTGTGAATCTGCCTTTCATTGCAGTGGCCACGCCCACCTTGCCTTTGGCGATTAACTGCCAATACTTGACTTTTACCGGACCAAGATCCAATCATCCCCATTATGTTTAAGGATTCTAATTCCATTATAGCCCTCCCTACAGTAATATCTGGACTACAGAGAAGAGCAACCACAGAGCTCTTCAGGGAAGATGGAGCTTGCCTTACAAATTTATTCCTCTCAGTCCTGGTTAAAGGTGTGTCCTCTGGACATTCCTGGGGTGGGTGGGCAGGTCTTAAATGGTAAATCCATTCTGGCATTCCAATCTCTCTAAGCCTTTGAATTCCTTTTTCTACTGTATACCAGGGCAAATTGGGCATTTCAACCTCAGACATGCTAGGCCATCTTTTGGTCCATGTTTCAGTCAGCCACCCAGACAAACTGTTAGAGCCCTTTCTAACCCCTCAAGCTAAAGCGCTGAATCCAGAATTTCTGCTTAGTGGGCCCATATCAATAAATTCAGCATGATACAACTTTATATTCCTTCCACCATTATCCCCTAATCTTAGTATCCATTCCCACACATATTCCCGATTTCTGTCTATATAAGTTGGAAAACTCATGTGGTTCTTTCAGAGTATAGCGTACTTCCTCATGGGTCACACTTTGCATTTCACCTTTGGGGGCTTGCTGTGATTTTAGTCTAATAATAGGTCTCAAAGAGAAGAGGGGTGGTGGGGGTAGGTAAAGAGAAGGATTAGAAATGTCTTGCAAGCTACTGACCTCAGGGCATTCCTTTGCATTTTCTTCTGGTGAGACAGGATTAATCTCTTCAGGCAGGGTTGGAAGGCAGATTCTTCAGGCAGGGTGGAGGTTGGGCAGTGCATGCCGGAATTAAGCTGGTACCTGCCTCAGGGCTGGGAGGAGGCCCAGACTCCCTGGGGCAGGCCAGTGGCTGGGCAATGCAGGCTTTAGTTTGGCTGGTACCCACCCCAGGGCCGAAAGGAGGTCCAGACTCCCTGGGGCACGCTGGAGGCTGGGTGATACAAGGTTGACAAAGTGTGGCCTCCACAGGGCAGGCCATCACAGGTTTATCTGGTAAAGTCTCAGCAGAATTAGGGTTCCAATGTCCCCACCAATATTATCATCATCCCATATTTTTCCATCCCAATCCTCAGGGTTCCACTCCTTTCCAATCAATGCCTTCGCTTTAACCATAGATACCTTGCGGAGTTGAGATTTTAGTTTTCTTTTTAACTCTGCTACTCATACAATGAGAGTCTGAGTCTGGTTCTTGGATATCTCAAGCCTGTGGCTACAGGAAATAAGATTTGCTTTCAGGGCACACATAGAAACTTTCACATCATTCATGCAGCATTTAAGTTGCAAATTTGAAGCCTTTAGCTCATCTCTTTCTTTTATAACTGTGTCCAGAGTATCTAGGAGGAGCCAGCCTCCTAGAGTCATTATAACTTTTGACTCCACAAAACTCTGTTAAGGTGTTGAAAACACTCTCACCCAGATCCTTGCCTCTTATAAGTGTGGAAGTAGGGGAATCCAGTGATGATATTTTGCGTATCTCCATTGCCATGGACTGTTAGTGGTCTCTTCATTGTTGGAAAGGGAGTCATTAGTACCCTTGAGCCTCTAATTAAAGGAGAAAGCCAATTGCAAACCTCCCAGAACCACCTCAGACATCCCATGTTTAAGATTCTGCTCTTCAAGAACCACTCCTGGTACCAAGCTGTATTAGTCAGGATTCTCTAGGGAACAGAATCAACAGGAGATATCTGTAAATAGTATGAGATTTTATAAGATTATCTCAGATGACCGTGGGGATGCAGAAGTCCAGGCTCTGTAGGCAGACTGCAAGCCAGAGGCTCCAAGGAAAGACCAATGAAGGTCCTTGATGAGTTTCCGGGTGATGTTGGCTGTCCAAAGACGAGCCGGGAAATTCTCTATGAATGCTAAAATCACTTCCCCCTTTAAGGCATGCAACTGTCTGGATAAAACATCACTCACTGCTGATGGCAATCTCCCTGGTTGATCATAGATGTAATCAGCTATCTATGCAGTAAACTCACTGATGACTAAAACCTATAAATGTCCTTATATTACAATTATCCCAGTGCTTGCTTGACCAAACTACTGGGCACAATTACCTGGCCAAGTTGACACATTAGCCTAACCATCCCAGGCACTCTTTGTTTTTCATGTGGATTCTGATTTCCACCTGGGTTTACTTGTTATCAGCCCAATAACTTCCTTTAGTATTTCATGTAAGGCATATCTGTTAGTAATAAAGTCTCTATTTTTGTTTATCTGGGAGTGCCTTTATCTTGTCTTTATTTTTGAAAGATGGTTTTGCTGTGTATAAGATTCTTGCTTGACAGTCTTTCTTTCAGCATTTTGAATATGTCATCCCACTGCCTACTGGATTCCACTATTTCTGATGAGAAGTCAGATGTTAATCTTTTGGGGATTCCCTAATACATAACAAGTCATTTTCCTCTCATTGGTTTCAAGATTTTTCTTTTTTGTTTGTTTTTGTTTTTTTGGCTTTCAGCATTTCTACTATGATGTTTCTGTTTGTGAATATCTGTGTTTATCCCACTTGGAGTTCATTGCATTTCTTGGAAGTTTAAATTAAAGCTTTTCATGAAATTTTAGGAAGTTTTCTCCCATTATTTCTTCAAATATGTTTTATGCTCCTTTCTCCCTCTCCTTTCCTTCAAGTAATCCTATTACATGTATATTGGAGCTCTTGAAAGTGACCCTTATTTCTTTGAGATTCTGCTCATCCTTCTTTATTTTTTTTCTCTCTATTCTTCTGATTGCATAATCTCTACTGTCCAGTCTTCAAGTTCTTTCTTCTTCCAGTTCAAATCTACAGGTAAGGCATACTTGTGAATTTTTTCATTTTGATTATTGTAGTTTTCACCTCTGGAATTTCCATTTGGTTCTTTCTTATAATTTCCATTATAAAAATCATAAAAATTTTATAATCTATTTAATAAGACATTATCATCACACCTATTTTAGTTTAAGTGTGGTTCTTTTAGTTATTTATACACATGTATAAGACTACTTTGAACTCTTTGTTAAAACTGACATCTGGTCCCTCTCGCATTCAGTTTGTATTTCTGCATTTTTTATTTTTATTTTTTTTTATGTATGGGTCATACTTTCCTGTTTCTTTGTATGACTAACAATTTTTTATTGAAAACTGGGCAATTTATATTGGAGCAACTCTGGATGTTGATTCACTTCCCTCCTCTCTGATATTTTTGTTGTTATTATTTGCTTGTTTATTTGTCTTCTGTGTTGGCTAGGCTATTTTAGTGACGTCTATTTCTGCTGCAGTGTGAATCCTTTGGTGTTTCTCCTTGAAGAACACAGCCTTGGGGATGTGCACAGTCACTCTGGCATGACTGTGGTTTTAGCAGAGCTCTCTTTGATGGTCTTCACTCTCTCTTTCCCTGATCACTCTGTTAAACTGTCTGGCTCATTTCATATTACACCCAGCTCATTCGGCTCCACTGATTACTAACTGATTGCTCTATTGTTTTTAGACAATGCTCTGTGGCATAAATTGCTTAGCAATCTGATTTTTTTTAAAAAACAAATTCCAGGAGGACTCTTCTTAGTTGTCTTTTTTCTTGGTTCCCTCTGGTAAGCTATCTGGCCTATGGTTCAGCTTGCTGCTCTCAATTTAGAAGAGTTATTGGGTGTTTTTTTTTTTAGAGTTTTATTTAATTAATTTATTTATTTCTCCCCACCCCCTTGTTGTTTGCACTTGCTGTGTCTGTTCGCCATCTTGGTTTCTTTAGGAGGCACCAGAAACCAAACCCAGGACCTCCAATGTAGGAAGGAGGTCCTAATTGCTTGAGCCACCCCCATTCCCTGCTTTGCTGTGTCACTCATGTTTTTCTTCTTGTGTCTCTTGTTGCATCATCTTGTTGCATCAGCATGGCATGCCTGCCTGTTGCGCCAGCTTGCTGTCTTCTTTAGGAGGCACCAGGAACATAAACCAGGGACCTCCCATGTGGTAGGCGGGAGCCCAATTGCTTGAGCCGCATCCACTTCCCAGTTATTGTTTTTGAGAGTGTCCTTAGAGTTGAACTTCACCACACTTTGTTTCAAATAAAATCAGTTTCTTTGGGGATAGCTGTAGCACTCTTTTCTTGTGGAGTACCATTCCCTTGGGAAAAATCTCTGAACCACTACTCTGAGCATTGGGAAATATGGTAGCCACTGGTCTTCTTGGCTCACCTCTCCTGACTGGAACCTCTGACTTATGAGTGAGATGTAGCAAGGATGGGCCCCAGTATTCTCAATTTTCTGCACCTGGAGTATCCCCCATCATATGGGTAGGGACTGGGTCAAGGAAGAGAAGAAGGGAAACCCATACTTCTTGATTGCACTCATCATGAATTTAACCTCTGCAACTTAGGGTTGGAAAGGTGAGGATGCTAGCATCTTATCCCTTCCAGTGAGATACAGTCAACCTCAATTGGGAGCTGAGGAGAAAGCAAACTCAATATTCATGGCCACATCCACCCATCAAGTGCAGTAGGGTGAAGGTGAGAGGAGCAGGTAGTGACTCAAATACCATAGATTACCACTATTTTTACCAAGTTTTACTAGATATTCTGGAATAAGGGCTTCCTCATTTGCTGTAAGCCTTCAGGAAAATTTCCAGAGACTTTACATGTTTTGTTTTGTTTTTTCATAGTTTTCAGCAGCTTTGCTTTCTTTTTCTTCTGGGGAGTGGATTAACAGAGCTCTTTACACAGTCATCTGGAAAGCCTTTCTGTATCATTTATCAAAACTGCATATGAATCTGCAATTATCTCAATAAAAATTTCAGTTAAAAATAAAGTCGAGGAGTGATGTCATCAGCATGGCAATGTAAGACATCCCCTGGAAAAGTCTCCCCTCAGAAACAACTAATAAAAGAACAAATCCCACTTGCTTGGAACTCTGAA
>JAQZBX010109453.1:0-10461 GCA_029593785.1 Cabassous unicinctus
AGGAACAAAAGAGGGAGTAGAGCTAGGTTCATATGTTTCCAGCGGCTGTCTACCGCATGGACTCCTTACCTGTCTGGTGAATAGGGCCGGTGGCCCTCTCTCTGCACGTCTGCAGAGGTGGGAGCGCCTTCTCCAGAGGTCACTGGTGCTGGCAGCGGTGTTGGGCCCTTGCCGAAGTCAGCAGCAGCGTTCCGGGGTCCCAGTTATTATGGTAGAGGAGAGGAATGATAAGAGGCATTGCCCTTTTAGTTATAATATAGGGAGATGAAAACAGAAAAGACTTAGGGGATGTCTAGTTTGCCCTCCCCCTAACAATAGGCATTTGGGCTAGAGTTAGAGGGAAGAGCTGTATTTGACACAGACACTACTTAGCTTTGTCTCTTGAAGGGTATTTCATGCCATCCAAAGACAGACACTTGTACATCCTGTCAGATGCTCCCGGTGAGCTGGCATTTTCCTGGGCTTCACTCGGGATTAGTGCATCAAGCTGGAAATTCCTTTAACTTTAATAGCTGTGGGAGTGATCAGAACTACAGAGTAAAATTCCTTCCATTTTGGCTCTAATTGAGAGAGAGGCTTGTTTTCTTGCCAAGTTTTGATCAGTACCTGGTTTCCAGATCCTGGATGAGGAAATGTTGTCCATGGACAATCTCAAAGGAGCTAAGCTGAAATAGGTCCTAGCCATCTTGTTTGCTATTTCCCTTCTGGTGGGAAATGTTTAGTCCTGGCAGGATGGCATGTGGGTTTGCCAGTCCTCCCCCGAGTATGAGTGGGACAAGTTCTGGAACAGGGGCTAAGAAGGATATCTGGGTTAATCACATTGATTACTTAGAAAATGAAGTTTACCAGGACTTTTTAACATGTTCCATGTCCCTCTGCATATGATCTAGAATAGAGGCTGCTCTCAGTTATACTGTAGCCAAATAGACAGCAGTAGGCAGAATTTCCTGATCTCTGAGAAGACACTCCTATGGGGACCATTACCATTATCCTAGGAAGAATGAAGAAGCACTTTTTAGTCGACTGACTTGGTGCTCCAGAATCCAAGTCTGATTAAAATGTTTACCAATCTGAATAAATTGGAGCTGATGCTCTGGTCTCAGTTTTCTGAGAATTTAATCCAGACCCTTGCTGATGGGCACTCCTGTGGCTGACCTAGGTCTTGGGGGATGCCAGAAAATTCTGAAGTTCAGACCAAAACACCCAAGACAGATTGGTGGGAAAGATTGGGAGCAATTTTCCAAACTGAAGCACCTGAGATAAGTCTCAGAGGATGTTTGGCAACCCTCTGAATGGAAGGGGTCAAGGTCTTGGGGGCTGTTTAGAGTTTACTCCTCTGGTTCTCAGCACCCCTACATTTCAGTGTCTGAGACTCATTGAACAGTTACCTAAAGAGAAGCTTCTGAGATAAATCTCAGGAAACATTTGGCTGCTCTCTAAATTGAAGTGCCCAAGGCTCCTTAGTTCTTGGTGACATTCATAATTACTTCTCTGGTTCATGCCACTCTGGGAATCACAGAGACCCTGCTGCTGGACATTTCCAGGGCTGTTCTGGGCTTGGAAGTCAGACTGAATGGATCAGATGCCCTCCAAGCTGAATATTGCTTCTGGAGAAGTGGCAGAAAAGATTTTCCTATTCTTACGGAGGTCTTAAAAAGTACTTCTAGAAACTGGGAGTTTCTCAGTTAAACCAGCCATCAAAAGGCCATTAAGTGATTAGAGATCAATTATTCTAGCTAATAAGCCTTGGGGCCCTGAGACAATAAATTCCTACTAGCAAATACATTTTCAGTTTTACAGTTTTAAGACATCTCAAAGCATTTTAACACAAGCCTGTAATGAGAAATTCAGTAGTAGGAAGTAGAAAGGTAAAACATGGGTAAAGGTTACTTATGAGAGGAACCCTGGCCCATGAAACCCCTGGAGAAGGCAAATCCCATGGCATCAGTTTTGACCTTGCCCACCACTGCCTTCCCCCCCATCACAGACCAGGTAGCCAGGTGTAGTCAATAGGAAGGTGGGCATGCAGAGGCCTGTTCCTGCTGAGAGGTGCAATTCCCCAGCTCTGAGTCATTGCCACTGCCACCAAGGAGAGAGGGTGGGAGAAGGCAATGGTAGCCAGACCCAAGGGCAAAACCAATGGCTGCTAAAAGAGCTTGAAAAAGCAGCTTAGCAGTGCTCAGAGCTTGGTGGGGAGACCTCCATCTTGGCAGGGCCCTGCTTTGAGCCCCTGCCCTGTGCCCCATTCCTCCCAGCTGGGGTCAGATCTCACAAGCTGGATGCATGCTGAGGATGCAGAGAGTTCCTGTGCCCCAGTCTCTTCCCTCCTGGGATTACATCCCATAGGGTTTCATAGGCCAACCCATTTAAAATGGATAACCAAAAGAAGGCATTGAACAGACTGTAGGCCATAGTTTCACTCTCCAATAACCTCCTGGATGGCAGTGCCAAACATGCTACCAGATTTTTTCTAGATTCTTGACTATGTTGTGTGTTGATCCATGTGGGGGCAAAGGCCAGAATAGGGGTCCAAAGGCAAAAGGGAGAGAAAGAGAGGTTTGGTTATTGTGCTTGATTTTTAAACAATTAATTATTCTGATGCTTTGCTAATGGCATGGGAATAGACCCAGCTGTTTGCTGTTTGATTGATTACCCCACCCATCAATCCCCTGGGAAGTCACAGTAATAATGTCCCTGGAGGATATCCAGGGCTTCTTCTGGCTTGCAGAGGAAATCTTGTTCCAGATGGGATTCTCACTAGGATTTTCCAGCAGCCATCTTGGCAGTATTGATATCCACATGGACTTTTTGCCAGGTTCCAGATCCATCTATTGATTCTCTCTTTAGCCTGCTTCAAAAATACAATTTGCAATATTTTCTTTTACTTTAGAGCTTTGTGTATTTAACATTCTGACTCCTATGGACCATGCATGAGCAACACTAATTTCAGCATACACTTACTCAGACTATTGAAGTCTCGGGGAATTCTATTCCGTTTTTTTTTGATCCTTCACACATCAGATGTGAGGCTCTTCATTTCCCAGGTCTTGGAGATAACAGGGCTCTTGGGGACACTGGATTTGAAGAGTTGATATCCGACCCTGAGGCACAAATATTTTTCAAGACAGGAAATATTTTAAGGTGCTGAGGTCCCCATGGGCTCTTGCTCAGAGAAGGTAAATTGGAGTTTACACTTAGGTAGTTATGAGAGAAAGCAGGGTTATTAAAGTCAATGGAAAGATCAGAGACAGGGTGTTCCAAATTTGCCTTTCCGCAGGCATGGGGAGCAGAAGTCATGGATACAAACAGGGGAGATAGAGTTACTTTTAAAAAGGTGAGCCCAGTCATGAATAACTATAAGCAAAGGCAAACTCAGTTCAGAATTGCCATCATAGTAATAGGTCTAGGTGAAATCCACCCAGTTATAGCAATTTTAGATATCATCATTTTGCTGTTTTGTAATGTGAAGACAGTTATGTAATGATATTGTCTTGACTTTTAGTCACAAATTTTAGTAAATTTTTACTTAAAAAACAAATTAGGCACTTTTTTATTAGCTAAGCAACTAAAACTGTTTTATCAGTAACATTAAAAATTGCTAAGTTTTTCTGTTGTTCTAGTAGTTGAAATAATTTCATTTGTGGTTTCTTTGTATATATTAAATCCAATTGCAAATTAGAATTGAAATTTAAAGACATTTTTACATTATTTTTCACTGTTATTTTGTTTGTAATAGGCAAACCCCAAATCTAGTTTATGAGTTCCTACACATGAAAAGAGTGTCAAAGTTAAAGTAATAAGCACAGATTAGAACAGAAGGTTTTTCCATTCTTACTTGTCATAGGGAATGTCCTGACCTTAGAATCACTTTCATAAAGCATCTGGTGTACTCCCCAAATTCATTTCTCCACAGAAACCCTGGGCAGCTTCTAGACACAAAGCTTGGGGGCTCAGTGAAGCCTCACCCCTGATGAGACATGAATTGGGGCTGCATTTCCATTAGCTACTTCCACACAAGTGTTAAAATCCTGCAGGCTTTATGCTGGAGGGCTCAGGATGTTGCAAAGAAATATTCAAGGAACTGGGAAACTATTCTCCAGGAGCCCTTTAATCTTGGAATCATGGGCCAGAGGCTTTTAACATCTTCCTCCCTGAGGCAATACTGGTTATTCTACAGGGGAGGGGTTTTTCTACAAGGTAGAGATCTTGATACCCTATTCACAACCCTTATCAGATACCACCAAGATGAGAGAGTTCTTGACCAGACATGTAGCTTTTATGTCAATTAAAAAATTAATGATCTTAACTGCCACATAAAGGGTCACCTGAGGCTGTTTCAGGTTGATGGTTTGCAGTGTTGTCCAGGGAGCAATGCCTGGCCAAAACTCTCACCATCCCATTCTGGGGCAAAGCCCTGGTGGGTACTGACAGCAAGGCAGCTTGGGGCAAAAGGCCCACCACTCCATGTTGAAGTAGGTTCCTACTGAAATGGGATTCTCAGATTAAGTAGGAATGTAGAGAATTTATTGGGCTGTAAAGCAAGGAGACAGAAGTACGCCTTTACACTGTAAGTTACACAATCTCAAGGGAGGGAAATGTGAAGTTCTGCCTTGGGGTCCTTGTTTCATGGAGGGTACAGGACACTAGGATCTGCATTGATTGTCATTTTTGAGACAAAGCAGGGAAGCTCTGTTGAGTAATTTGATTCCCTTAGGGTTTAGGGGTTGCTGTCCCATTATGACTGGCTTTTGGCTGTTGTTCCCATAGGGGCTTATGAAAATAGGTGGATATTGTGGGAATATCTTGTTTTTCTTCAACTGTCTGCTGGTGGACTTCACATGTTCATTACCCTCATGTTGGTCCAGATTGAATGTAGAAGCAATGTATGTATCAGGGACATGTATATAAAATGCTCCAGCACAGAATCTTTCCACTAATGACCATTTAAAGTTAGAGGTCTTATTCCTGTGGTGATTGCCTCTAGAAAATATTATTTTTCTGTACTTGATTAGTGTTCTTCTACAAATAATGAATAAACATTTTATTATGCTACTTAAGTTATTTTGGATTGTCATTGTCTATGGTGATTATGGACTGAGATTGAGAAAATAAATGATCTCAAAAGTATTTCATTCACATATTGGCTTAAATATGGATGGGATCCCTTGTTGATCCTGAGCTCTGCCAGGATTTCCAGGAGACAACTGAAGATTCCAGAAAGCTACCAGTTTGCTTTATCCCTTTCTTTGACCTGATCTAGGAACAATGGGCCAGAAGGATGCAGGGAACTTGAAAAACCTCTTCTTAAATCCACAACTCCCAAAAGCTTGATATGTCCATTTTTTCCTACCCAATATCACCCCTCCCCTCCCTAACTAAACCATGATGCATTGGCAGACTGACAGGAAGTAATTTTCCAGAACTCTACTACAAGATTTTCCTGTCTTTCTTCTTTCAGACTGCCACGGTACAAGAAATTGATGATTGATTTATCAGTTGATGGCTTTGATTTCTCATAAACCCCATTAAACTGCTGGAGCTGAACCCAACAGATGCTAGATTAATAAGTGGCTTTTCATATATGAAAATAAGTAGAGAATAGTGCATGGAACTGATCAGCCATGACTTTATTAAGTTTAAAACAATAGAATTATTGCAATCTTAGGGGTTGGTGCTTGGTCCTAAAAGGCAAAGTGGCTGGACTTGGGGACAAACAGACCTTAGCCCAAATAGTGGGTCTGCCACATTCTGGTTGTGTGATTTTGATCAAATTACTTAGTTTTTTGATGTTAGAGGTCCCCTATTACAAGGATCACAATGCATGATTAATAAACTGTGACATAAATTGAAGGAAAGTAATCTCCATCCATAGCCTATGTGACTGAGCAGCAGACCATAGCATGCATGCATAAATGCAGCCAACCATCTCCTCACAAGAACAAGGAAACCACCTAGAGATGGAGCAGAGTGTGATTAGGACCTCCACTCCTTTCCAGACCAAGGAATCATCAACCCCTCCCACATTCCAAGAATATAGTACTCCCTAGCTCATTATACCCTAGCCATACAAGGGAGAAAATTTACTTTTACAACCCCTTATTAGCTTCAGGCTGTCCTTTGTCTCTAACCCCTCCCCATGGACTAATATTTCCTAGCCTATTGATTTCCTGTATAAAGTCATATCCACCACCTTTCAGGGGCAGGCTGATGTCTAATCTTCAGACCCCCTCCATTGGGAGAACTCCTCAAAAAACTTCTAGCCTGCAGTCATCAGTCTCCATGTCCCAGTGAATGCCATTTCTCCAACATTTGGTGCCAAAACCCAGGACTGAGGTCATGTTGAGATCGATTGGGGAGGAATTTCCATTCTGCTGCTGCTGAGCACCCATCCAACACTGGGCACTGAATCATAGTGGGGTGAGTTGAGAATCTCTCCACTGGAAGACCCCGTTCTCTTTCTCTCCTTTTTTCCATTGTCCAGATGACCCACCAAAAATCCTAGCACTAGGTCAGTGATTCTCTCTGTCCCTGAGGGCCAAGGTGGGTAAGAAGCCCACATCCTCAAGGGAGAGACCCTTTGGCTTCAGAAATGTCCATTTCCAAGCATGGTTTCCTGTTTCCCTGGGTGATTTCTGACTGATTTGGAGATGCCTGTCTCACTCAGAACTCCTCCATTTTAAGAATCCTTAGTCGCACCTATACTACCTAAAATGGAGAACTCAATTTCAGTCCCCTCAAAAATCACACTTTTGGGTTGTCTCCTCCATAACCTTAAAACTGTACTGAGAAGGAGACATTTTCTATTCAACCTCTGTGTGGCCACAATAAAATTGGATAATGAAAATCAAAGGCCAGAAAATGGCTATTTTTTATTTCCAAGATCTCTGAGACTTAGAGAAATTTATCCAGCACAGCAGCAAGTGATCCAAGATTCCTTATGGTCAGGCTATATTCTACCCTCATAACCACCCCTCCTTTTGCCAATCCTGTTCCTCTGAACAAATTCTTTTTTTACATCAAAAACCTCCTCAAAAACATTTCTCTTCCTCCCTTCCACCCCCTAATTCCCCCCAAATCTTAACTTTGATCCAGCAGATCAGGGTGCCCCTGCATCTCCTCTGTATATATCTCTGACATCAACTCTATCCCCACTTTTCTCATCCTCACCCTCTACCCCCTTCCTTCCCCTCCTTGTCACCACAGCCCTCTGCCCCCACTTTCTCCCCTCCCCATACCCACTCATGAGAACTACACCATCCCCATTTCTCATCACTGCTCTCTACCTCTGCTGACACAAAAGCTGACTCTAATTCTCTAACTCTTAATTCTACACAGACACCAGCCCCCCTCTTATCCCTCCAAGAAGTAACAGGAACTGAAATAATAGAGTACACATACCTTTTTCACTCTCAGATTTAGGTCAGATAGAAAATCAACCAGGGTCATTCTCTGAGAACTCTGCAACATACATTAAAGAATATTAACATCACACCCACTCCTATGAACTCACATATCAGGACACATACATTATTATTACTTCCTCAACTACTCCACAAGAAAAAGGCTGCATTTGGGATGTTGCTACCTGATGGAGTTTCAATCAAAGGCCATGACTACTGACAGGAAGCAGATCACTTTAGAATGTAAGAGACACACTGAAATGTAGGAGATAAGAGGCTAGTCTCAAGATAATGAGATAGGATCTTATAGTAGCTGGGTGGGGAAACATCCTGAGCTTCTATTGAGTACTTTGTATGATAGATAAGATTTACAATGTCTGTGAATTGCAGGAATGTAAAGAGGAACTGAGCCATTAACCTTTAAGACTTCCTGATTTTAGTAAAATGTAAACTGTCAAGAATCTATTGTCTTTGAATAAGCACATATATATATTTTCTTTGTTCTAAAGCCAAAATAAAAGCCACACTTTATGATGTGGCTGGGCTTTTCTCTGCAAATCGGACGGAGGGTCCCCTGATCCCAGTTTTTTCTTCTCTTTGTCTTATTCTTTTTCATCTGCAGCACCATTTTCACGGACCCAGTTCCTGACCGGCAACATATGGCACGCAACGTGGGGCTCTGAAAATGAAACTCTTCTTTCCAGATTGGACGGAGGGTCCCCTGATCCCAGTTTTTTCTTCTCTTTGTTTCTTTCTTTCTCATCCATGGCACTGTTTTCACTGACCCAGTTCCTGAATGCCAACATATGCTCATTTTCCCTTCCTTACCAAATAAACCAGAAAATATGGAAATTTTACATGTCCATATCACAACTGACTACTTAATGACAAATGACATATTTGTCATGAGCTTACAGAGGCTGTGTTGTTTAATGATTCTTATGGAATTGTAAAGGATTGGGCCCTTATAGGGATACCGAAACCTATTAAAAACACAACCATATCTTGGTTCATTAATAATTCAACCATAATCACAAATGACAGTAATTCTTATTTCTGGAATTTTGGTAATACAGCATTTACTAACACCTCAATAAATTGGAAAAATCAAGGAAGATATATCCCACAAACATGGGACACTAAACTTAACAAAACTCAAACTTATTTGTGGAAATTATTTATGGGAACTGGTCCAATTTTTGAATGGAAAGGCAGTACAACTAACATTACTAATTTAAAAAGAAAATCAACTCAATTTCTTACAGTATGTGTACGAGATCCTATAGTTTTATCATTGGAAAAGTAACTTTTGGTGAAAGGAACAATAGTTGCTCAAATTGCTCTTTATTTACATGTCTTAAGAATTCATATTTACAGGAAAATCCAACTCTTTTTATAGCAAGAAGAAGAAAAGGACTATGGTTACCAGTTCAGATGACCAGACATTGGCAGCAGTCTCCAGAATCCCAGTTGCTGTGTCATTTCCTCGACCATTATTTAAAAAGAACTAAAAGACTGATTGGACCTTTAATAGCAGGAATTTTGAGACTGATTGGCATCATAACCACTGCAGCTGTCGCTGGCACAGCCCTGCATCAAGGAGTCCAGACTCAACAATATGTTAAGGACTGACATAAAAATGCAAGTGAGATGTGGCATACCCAGTCTCACATTGAAATGGGACTGCGTAATCATGTAAATGATCTTGAAACAACTATTATACATTTGGGTAATCAAATTTATAATTTAAACATGTTAAGAGCTCTTAAATGTGATTGGAATGAAAGTTCTTTTTGTATTACTCTTTTGGAAGTGAAAAATAATTTGATTGGGTATATTTTAGAATTGCAAAAGAAGGCATTGAGCATGTCTACATATATTCATAGAAAAAATGAAGAATTAGATCAGATAAATGCATTTATGTTAAGAAACTTGGACATGAAAAACTAATTTTGCATTATATAGTAGAAAGATTCTACTAATAACCCCTTGATCTTAATACTAATTATCTGCACAAAAAATATTCACTTAAGGAACCTGAAGAAGTCTAAATATTAATGAAATTGCCTTCCATGTAAGAGCTCAAAAGCTTGACTGGTAGTCAATGATGGGTAAGATTCTCAGGGGAGAACAACCTAAGACAGGCACAGTCACAAGAGCCTATGGAAGAAGACAAGTGCGACAGGAGGTCACCTTGTATCAGCATATATAAGGGTTCCTATAGTCTACACTGAAAATTTTAATTAATAAAAAAGGGGGAAATGATGGAGTTTCAATCAAAGTCCATGACTACTGACAGTAAGCAGATCACTTTGGAATGTTGGAGACACCCCGGAATGTAGGAATGTAGGAGATAAGAGCCTAGTCTCAAAATAATGACATAGGATCTTATAGTAGCTGGGTGGGGAAACATCCTGAGCTTCTATTGAGTACTTTGTATGATAGATAAGATTTACAATGTCTGTGAATTGCAGGAATGTAAAGAGGAACTGAGCCATTAACCTTTAAGACTTCCTGATTTTAGTAAAATGTAAACTATCAAGAATCTATTGTCTTTGCATAAGCACATATATATATTTTCTTTGTTCTAAAGCCAAAATAAAAGCCACACTTTATGATGTGGCTGGGCTTTTCTCTGCAAATCGGATGGAGGGTCCCCTGATCCCAGTTTTTCCTTCTCTTTGTCTTATTCTTTCTCATTGGCAGCACCATTTTCACGGACCCAGTTCCTGACCAGCAACAGCTACCACTTTTGCAGACTCCATGCATACCCAAGATCCCAATAGACACCCATCAGGACCTACCATGGTTCCAACCACTAACCCACTCTGGGATAAACAGCCTGGTTCCCCTGAACTTCCCTGCATGACCCACTTTTTAACCTGTGTAATCAAAGGCATGGAAAAGACTGCCCTCAAAGCAGTTAATTATGACAAAATTAAAGAAATTTCACAGAAATCTGAAGAATGTCCAGCTGCCTTCATGAATAGGTTGACCGAGTCTCTCCTCAAATATACTAACTTAGATCCTGAATCAGACTCTGGCCAACTGTATCTACACA
>JAQZBX010109454.1:0-10461 GCA_029593785.1 Cabassous unicinctus
GGAAGCGAACCCGGGGCCTCCCACATGGTGAACGGGTGCGCTATCCATTGTGCCACACCCGCTTCCTGCCGTGAGGTTGCTGCATCAGCCCACCGCGCCGCTCAGGCCGGTGTGACCTCACAAGGAGGCCTCGGGACGCGAACCCGGGCCTCCCATATGGTAAACGGGGGCTCTATCCACTGAGCCACACCTGCTTCCCAACATCTTAAGCTTTTAAAAAAAAGACCTTGCCCCAGTGGTCTTCAAAGCTTATATTCATCAAGGGACAAATAAGGGGAGGGGCCGTTCCCTGAAGAGAGCCTGAGGTGAGATCCGTTCACCGCCCCTGTCCCCCCGGCCCGTTGTACTCCAGCTCTGACATTCGACCAGCATGAGCACACTCCTCTGCTGTGGCTCAAATTCTGAGGTTATGTGGGTGGGAGCGGGGACAGAAAGCAGAAGGAAAACAGAGAGGGGCACAGCTCGTAGAAACAAAAATGGTAGACCAGTGCCCCCAGTTTACCACTCCCTACCCCCCACCTAGAGTTTTCTGGGTGCTGGTTTCTTCTTGGGTTCCAGCAGCCCCCGGGGCAATGGAATCACAAAGAAGCTACTTGTAAATCTGCTCACTCGGAATGTGCTTATCTCAAAAAAACATCTCGGGCTTGTTTTTGCACTCTTGGAAAGCAGACTGCTGTGGCAGGTGTAAAATTACATCCACAGGGCAGTAACTCGGGGTGGTTCTCTGCCAACTTTCTGTCTGTTTAAAATGCCAGGGCTTTGCCTCAAGCCCACCTGGGCAGACGCGTAGCGAGCTCAGAGAAGCTCCTTGTCAATCTCTTCCAGGTGTCAGCCTCGGGTTTTAGGTCCCCACCTTCCTTCCCTTTGCACTGCCAGCACTCTGGGTTCCCTTGAACTGTCTGCAAAATTCTGCAGGACCTCGTGAGCTGAACCTTGAAAGGAAGTCGACACAAACCCAAACCATGTATGGTCTTGAGCAAGGGAAGTGACTTGCAAAACACTGGGCAGTGACGGCCGGGATAAAAATTATTTTCGTGGCAGGGACTCAAAGCAACTGTGCCAGGACCACATGGTTTACAAAGGAGACATCTGCGACTGAGCATTACTTGGCAGATGGGCCACCGCCCAGCGCAGAAACTTAGCTGGACGCTCAGCCCTTAGTCTCTCCCAGCACCTGGCCTCACAGTGGCGAATTCCCTTCATCCCAATGCAAGCTCGAATAGAAAAAGAGATCAATGTAGCGTTGCTCTGAAAGGTAACATGCTCTGCCAAGCTAGGGCCTCATGGTTATTAAAGTAAACCTTGGTCTCACCTGACGCATCCAGAAAGTCAATGCCACATCTCTGAAGGACACCCCCCTGAATTCCAAGTTTCCAGTGATTTGAGAACTCAGTTGGCAATTGGTTAATTGACATTAATTATTTGTATGAATTTCCCCTTGCTCTGCTCTCGAGTGGCATAAATGTCCCCTTGTTCATTCATCAGACCAGCTAGTTTGTCTCTCCGTTTGCAGCCCATCGCCCTGAGTCGCTAGCTCTCGTGGATGTGGATTCGAGGATGATGTCTGTGGTGCCTGTCCCCTCACCCCAGTTGATGGCTTGGGTGTATCAGCTCATCTGTGGCTGTGTCTCCCCCTCTGCGCCCTGGGAATCCTTCTGGGAGCTGTGTTCTCCTTCCAAGAGGGTGACCTTCCCAGAGGAAGAGCACTGTTCGGGTTCTGGCTTTCGTGGGGGTCTGATCTCCCCTGACCTCCAGTGCCCTGCCAGCTCGCACCAACACGCTCTCTCTGTGATGAGCTTGTCCTCGGTTTCCATCTCACTCCGCCTGTTAGTTCTCAGACTCTCAGCTGCGTCAGGGAAAACGCCAAGAATAAACTCATGTACACACGGGGGATGCAATGAGGCTTTGTAAGGGGATGACAGAGTGTCATCCATTCCAGACCTTCGGAAGAAAGAGGGCTCACTGCTTGGGAGGCTGGGGTGCGGTGGTGTAGAAATAGATGTCATCCTGTACGGGCCGGTCCCTAAAAGGAAGCAGGGCATTTTGGAGGAAAGGCTATTTCCAGGTCTAGGGCAGGAAAGCAAGGAAACTATATTGAAGACTAATTGTCATTGAAAAGGACACGGGAGCCAACAGGAAGGGACACCCATTGGCCAAAGATGGAACAATTTAAGCATAAAAAAAGACGGATGAGTGCAATTGATTGAAACACATTGAAGACATAACCAATAAGTGCATAATAATTTGAGAGAGAGAAAGAGCGAGAACACATCATCTCCCACCAAAAAACAAGCAAGCAAGCAAACCAAAACAACCTCTTTGGACACCAGTGGAATGAACTAGGACACCCAATCCCCACTCTGAAAATGAGCAATTAAAAGGAAAGGATTAAACACTTCTCAGCCTTTCCCTTATGGACTGTGTTAGAAGGTAACCATTCGCCCTCCTGGCTGAGGAAATTCATTCTATGAAAGAAAGCTAACTGATAAATGTGAAAGGGTAACAGAATTTTTTTTGAAAGTCTTCTCTTTTCGCAAGCTCTAATGAAATAATAGATTCAAGCTGCAACCATCAGCAACTGAGCTGTAAAATGAGAACTGATGAGGGATTTTACAATGGGTGACTCAGGATGTCACCACCTGAGCCCACTGCTTGACAGGGAAGACGGCATGAAAGAGGAAGGTGAAGGGCTCCACAAGGAAACAAATCCAGAACGGGGGGCATTCTCCAGTTTCTTCAATAAGTCAGTGACATGGGGGGAAAGTGAGGGGAGGTTTTTCTCTAGTTTAAAAAAGAGTTGAGACATAACTAAATGCAATTTGCAGAACTCGTCTGAATCCTACTTAGAGCAAACCAACTGCAAAAAGAAATTATTTACAGAATTGGGCAGACTTATTGACAAACTGGGTATAAAGTGACACCAGGAATTGTTGTGTGTGATAATGACATTGTGGCTATGTAAGAAAATGCCCCTACTTTTTCAGAGATACCTACAGAAGTATGCTTTGGTCAAATGATATCAAATCTTCATGCAAAAGGGATTCATTGTACTATTATCTCTACTTTTGAGTATGTTTGACATTTTCAAAATACAAGATATTAAAAAATTGCTCAGATTTAAGATGAATCTTTTAAAAAGTGGAAATAATAGTGAGAGTTAATTATTAGAATACCTACTTTAAGTTTTGCTTTAAATTTTAAGTTAGAGGTTTTTGACATCAAGTTTGCAATATTTCCTTTATGAATTCAAATGGTGAAGACCATACAACAATCAAAATTACAAGAAAAAATTAGAATACAAGAATATCACTAAACACCCTGCTTACTGAACAGTCTTATAAAGTGATTTTTATTACTTTTTAATCATCAATAGCTGTTCAAAACACTCTTCGAAAGCCACAAAGGAGCTGGGCAGGACTGGAGATAGAGAGGACCCTAAGAGAATCATTTTATAGATGGGTGTCCTCTGTCTGAAGGGAAGGCTGCATCTTGCTCCCTGCTGAGCTGCGGAAATTACCTGGGAGAGGACCCGGGACGGTGAGAGTTCCTTACTGCTGTTGCCTAGTGACTGGTCCCGCTGCTTCTGGGCAAGGGGAGGATTTCTTTTCCGCACTGCCTTGAAGTTTGGCATGGCCACGTGACTTGTCCTGCCAGGTGAAGCAGGAGCAGAAGTGATATGGCTCACTTCCGGGCAGGAGCATTTAAGTCCAGCGTGTGATTTTTCCACCTCCCTTTGCCCCAGAAGCCACCAGAGGTGATCCCTGCCCACCCTCTAAGGTGTGCTCGCCGGGAAGCATGAGGGAGAAGTCAGTCTCTCTCTCTCTTTCTCTTATAAGCCCTTGAGATTTGGCAGCATAGCCTCCCTGATAGTTTCTAGTAAAGGGTGCAAATGGGGTAGCCATGCTGGGTTTTGTGGGTTTTTTTCTCATATGTGTTTTAATTTGCTTTTCATGAATCACTGCTATAATAATATTACTAATATGATAATCACTTTACACTCTTTATCCCATTCAAGTCTCACTGCAAACTGTGTGTAAGATTCTATTACTTTCATCTCTATTTTACATTTGAGACAAACAGAGGCCCGCAGAGGTTAAGTTACGTGCCCAGGATCACACAGGAGGGTGAGAAGGGCCAGGAACGGAGCGCAGACTGAACATTCTAGAAAGCGGCTCCTCCCTGCTGGGCAAGGCTGTCTTTGGACCTTCTCTGAGGGGCCCTGTTCCCACTCACAGTGATTTATTAAATATAATTTTTAAATAAACATCATTTCAGAAAGCAAGTCAATAAAACAGTGAGAAAATTCACAAAATAGAGTCCTTGGGTCCAGGCTTGTGCATCATAGTTTGCTTCTCTGTAGCATATATAACCAAAAGACTGCTTTTCTGAAAACAAAAACCAAAACATCCTCACAATTCACTCTGTTTATTAGAACAAAACTTGCCTCATGGATCACTTCTAACCGGATAAACAATCACGTCAAAGTATCTGAAGGTTCCCAGAGAGTTTTTGTCTGAGGCCAAATCCTCGGCAGCCTTCTGCTCCCCGTGGGAGGGCTGGTCCTGGCTGAGTCTGGGTCCTTCCTCCTTCCCACCTTCTCAGGTGTACTACAGGCCAGGCACGCATGTTAATAACCCTGACAGGGGCCCCAGCAAGTCGGTACTGTTGCTACTCTTGATTTTACAGATGGGGAAACTGAGGCACGGAGCAGTTACGTCGTTTTCTCAAGGCCTCGGAGCTAACTTGTGACAGAGCCAGGGTGAGCCCAGGCCACTTAACCCCGAGGGCACCCTATCCCCCTCCCCTGTCCACGTTTCCCAGGCCCCCACCCAGGCTGGCTGGCACAAGATGCACCCGCCTTCCTTCCGGGCCCCCCTCGCCCTCTGCCTTGTGCTCTGGCTGGGCCCTCTCCCCTGAGGCTGAATACGGGGCTCCTGCTGGAGAGCCTAGGAGCAGCCTGCCTGGAGGGCCCCGGGGATGGGGAATGATGGCTGTGCTTAACAGCACAAACACAAGAATGTTCAGAATGTGGAGCCACATGGGAAAAATACAATAATGTACGTATGGACTAGTTAACAGGGACACGGAAAATGGCAAAGAAGGTACTTTATCAATGCTAAGGATCAGTAATGGAGAGGTATTGGGGGGTATGGAATTTTTCCTTTGGGATTAATGAAAACGTTCTGAAACGGATTGTGCGGATGACAGCACAACTCTGGTGGAACTGAGAGCACTGAGTGTGCACTTTGGATGGATTGGACAAGACAGGACCGTATCACACAGCAAACCTGGTGGTGGATGATGGACTGTGGTTAACAGCACAAACAGAACGTTCTCCAGGAGCTATAACAAATACACAACACTGCTCCATGGTGTTAATAATAGGATGGTTTGTGGGAAAATACATGAAATATAAGCTATGGACTATTGCATAATATTGTGATGATGTTCTTTCATCATTTGTAACAAGTGTGTCACAACAATGTCAAGATGTTGGTGGTGGGACGATGTATGGGAATCCTGTATGGTAGGCATGATTTTTTTTTAACTCACAACTTCTCAAATTAAAAAATTTAAAAAAAATTTTTAAAGACTGAATTAAACATTAGATTGTATAAATGTAAAGTGTGTCAAAAGGAGAAGGATGAACAAAAGCTATGAAAACATCACGCCCAGGAATAGGACAATTTCCAAGGCAAGCCAAGCGCCTGTAGCCTGCATGTCCCTGTCCCAAAGATGCACGGTTGCTTGTGCCTCACGCCCCTGCCCTGCCCTCCCCTCTCTGGCCCTGTCATTATCTAATTCCACAGCTATAAATACTGTTTAGACGCTAATGACTCTGTAGCAGAGACTGGACCTAATATCTAGAAGCCTAATGAAGGATGGCAGTAAGAATGCAGTGCATGCTGTGAAGAGATTACGTTCCCCAAATTCCTTTGCAGCCATATAATTAAGTTCTGGCCAATGAAGTGTAAGAGGGGTGTAAGGGAGACTCAAAGGGAGTTGAGTCAACTGGAGGACAGCCTTTTGCCTTCCCTCACTTTCCAGCTACCTGGAATGTGGAATTAATGGTTAGAGCTCCAGCAGCCGTACTGGACCATGAGGTGGCCTTGAGGACAACAGCCAGTGCTGAGGATGATAAAACAGAAAGATAAGTGCCTGAAAACCCCATCTGCCCCTAACTTGTCTACCTCCAGAGGTAAAATTCATGTAACATAAAATTAATCATTAACCGTTTTAAAATGTATGGCTCAATGCCATTTAGTACATTCACAATGTTGTGCAGCCATCACCTCTATGTAATTCCAAGACATTTCCATCCCTCTAAAAGGAAGGGGTCACTCCCCATTCCCCATCCCGTAGCCCCTGGCAACCACTAGTCTGCATTCTGTCTCTATAGGCTTACCTATTCTGGACATTTCATATAATGGAATCATAGAATACGTGGCCTTTTGCATCTGGCTTGTCTCACGTAGCACACTGTTTTCAAATTCATTCACTATCTCTTCCTTTTTATGGCCAAATAATATTCCATTTTAGCTATATACCAGATTTTGGTTATCCATTCATCAGTTTTGGGGTCCAGATAACTTTTAAGTGGGAGAGAAATAAATCCCAATCTTGTTTAAGCCACTGATATTTGCAAGTGTCTGTTATATGTAGCCAAGCCTAACGCCAAACCTTTATCTATCAAACATTTGTCTCTAACTTTAACCTTTTCAGCTACATATTTAGCATTTATGCTTGATTATCAAAAAAGCATCTTAAACTGAACAAGACCAAATAGAACTCTTGATATTTTCTCCTCTTTCTTTCCCAAACCTGGTCCTTCAGATTCTTCCCCATCTCAAGGGAATGGGGTCACCATATTCCCAGCTGCCCAGGACAAAAACCAAAGATTTTCCTTGATTCCTCTTTCCTGCACTCTCCCACATGAGCAAATCCTATTGAGCACTACTGCCAAAATACAGCCGAAGCCCGTGCCCACCTCCCCACCCCCGCAGCTCTCGCCGTCTAGCCACCATCTCCCACCTGCAGTAGCAAGGACAGCCTTGCAGCTGCTCTGACTCCACACGTCTCCACGCCCAGCTCCAGCCCCTGCTACAGCTCTCCCTTCCTTCAGCAATGGCAGTGACCTTCTAGAGAACGCACATTGGATCAGATCACTCATCTGCTCACAACCTCCAAGGGCTTCACTGCAATGAGAATAAAGCCCACGCTCCTGGCTCTGGCCTGCAGAGTGCTAAGGGAGCTGGCCCCTGCCCTCCAGTTCCACTTCCGGCTCCATTCCCTCCCTTCATCACCAAGCTCCAGGCACACTGCACTTCCCTCAGCTGCTGCAACAAGCCAGCCTCGCTCCCTGGAGCCCTTGCATGTGCCACGCAAAGACGCTGATGCTGACAGCTGGCTCCTTCTTTCATTCGTGTCTGGTATCAAAAGCCACCCGTGTACCTTTTCCACTGCTGGCCCCCTTTCCGCCTTCCCCTTCTCCCAGTTTTGTTTCTTTTCAGCACCTGTCAGCATCTACTTACTCATCTGGTTGCGAGTTTATTGTCCTTCACCCACTGGAGAACGTATGTACCCTGTTTGTTCACCACTATTTCCATAGGAGGAACGCAGTCGGGCATAAACCTTTATGGGACAAATTAGTGAAGTTCCTGTCTGTGTCACCCACTTCTTCACGGGCCAAACTTCTTGCCCTTCTTGCCAATCCCACCCAGCATCCTCAATCCCAGCAGTAAGCGCCCTGGGCCACACTTCTCAGTCACTTTCACCAGAAAGTCAGTGAACCTATTACCCCCCCATTGCCCCAAGCTTCAGGGGGCAAATACAGAAGTCACAGTGCAAACGTAAGTGGGCTTGGGTGTTACCTACACATTTCGAGGGGATCTTGCATTCGGCACTGTAATATATCAAACCATCAGGAAACGCGACAGCCAGGGAGAAGCTGTGTTCCTTCTCTGGCTCCACGTTACCTGGCACACAGCAGTGTGTGGTTGTGTTGCACACTTTATGACACATACACACGAGGCAGGGAGGCAGGATCCTCGCCTGCTTTTACTCTGACTTCTGGGACCGGTTTCCCACCACCCTGCCCCTGAAGTGACCCGAAATCTGTTTTGGAATAACTCCCTCTGAGTTGTTGCTTGCCCCAGGATGGTTAAATGCCCTCTGCAATTCTGCAAAGAAAGAAAAACGTGGCGGAAGAGTCAAGAGTATATGAAACCAACTAAGAAAGGCAAAGTGTTGCATGTTCTGCAACTCTTTTATCAAGATAGAAAGTTATAATCAAAGAAACGTATTTCAGCTCGTGGAGGAGTGCTCTCCGTGCCGCCTGGCTTGTCCGGAACAAACGTTTCAGCCACCCTCTGCCTCCTCCTGCAGCTGCCCCACTCCCAGAACCTCTCCTCCTCTTGGTCCTTCTACCCAAAGACTCCCTTCCGGGCTCCTAACAAGGAGAGATGAGGAGCCAACTCTTCATTCCACATATGTTTCTCTCTTTTTAAATTAGTTTTTTTCTTACTGAAAGTAAATGCAGAAATAAATATGGTAATTGAAAAAAAATCAAGCAGTTAAACAGGATATACACTGACAAGTAAATTTCATAGTGTGATGCTTATGAGCATGGATATTGCAGCCAAACTATCTAGTTCCAAACCTGGCCTTTCCATTCACTAGCTGGGTGACCATAGTCAAGTTATTAAATACCCTGTGCCTCAGTTTCCTCAACTATAAAATGGAGATCACAATAAATAATACCTTCCTTAGAGTGACATTGTGAGGATTAAATGTGTTCATTCACATAAAGTACATATTTTCAGGATGGACAAGTGCTGGCACCCAAGAGCTCTATGTGAAAATTAGATGATATAATTCTTGTCATCATTATTTCCTCTCACCCTAGACTCCAAGGTCACCAAGGATAACAGGTTTTTGTGTCTCCTTCTGGAAATTATCTATGCATACATAAGTGTGTTCCCCATTTTTATATCAATGGTAATATATTATACACACTCTTCTGCATTTCAGTTCACACATCTCTCCACTTCATCGGTTTTCAGTAAAATATTCCTGGTTTGACCAGTTCTCTATTGACAGACCTTTGTTATTTCCACTATTTTGTCATCACAGATAATACTTCAAATGCATGCTTATACACGTTTTGGTGCATATTTCTGAGTATATCTGTGGATAAATTCCTTGGAGTTGAACTGCTTGTAGCAGTTTGACAGTTTGATGCAGTTATGAATTCCAAAGATAGATGTTGGATTTTGCTTGTGGACTAGTCTGTTCATCTGGGCATGACTGAGTTATGATTAGGGATTTGATTGGACTACGTCAGTAGGGTGTTGAGGCGTCCCCTTTGGTGGGTAGGGTCTCAAAGATAAAAGACATGGCAAAGGACAGAGTTAGAGTAGTTTTTTGATGTTGGAGTTCTGATGCTGAGTTTTAATGCTGGAGCCCTGGGAAGTAAGCACAGAGGAGCTTGGTTGTGAGGAAGGAGAGAAGGTCCCGGGAAAAGAGATGAACCGTTCGACTGAGAGTTCACAATTGGCCTTGTGGAGAGAGGCAAAGCCTAGAGAGCCTCATAGTCTACAGCTGACCTTGTGGTGGAAACAGAGGAGCTGAGCCTGGAGAGAAACTCAGCCCCGGGAAGAGAGGAACCCAAGAAGCCTGAACCCTGGCAAACATCAGCAGCTGCCTTGCTCCAACACGTAGCAACAGACTTTGGTGAAGGAAGAAACTTATGCTTTACGGCCCAGTAACTATAAGCTTCTACCCCAAATAAATACCTTTTATAAAAACCAACCGATTTCTGGTATTTTGCATCAGCACCCCTTTTGGCTGACTAATACACTGCCGAATCAAGATTATGTGCATTTTACATTTTGATGGGTATTATTGAATTGTCCATGATCCCATTTTCCACAGATTCATTCCCTGGGAAAGCTGAAATGGATCATCTAGTAAAAGACAAGTACTTTCCATGCAGGTAACTGTCCACCTCCCCCCTGGCTGGCATCTTCCAGAAGGTCCTTAACTTTTCCACAAATCTGCCCATCATTCATTTCTAACCTTTCTAACCTTTCTCAATTCTTCCATTATAATAAAGATTTAAACTTATATCTTTAGGCCTAATTTGAAAATTCCTTATCTGCCTTGCATCTATTTCCAAATTTCTGCCATTCCCTCCTGATTTTAGGATTTATTTGATCAGCTCGCTATGATTGATAAGACTCATAAAGTCCATCATCTTTTTTTTAACTTTATTTTGTACATGTAATAATTGAATATATAAACAATTAAAAACTGAAAAGTAAACACAGATGAATAAATACATACATTTCTCAATTAAATGTACTGGATACATATGAATTTTTTTTAATCAAACAATATGTTACACAATATATTTGGTTCATAGTAAGGCAATCATACAGTATTTTGTTTGTTTTTGGTGGG
>JAQZBX010109455.1:0-10460 GCA_029593785.1 Cabassous unicinctus
CAAAAATAAAAAATAAAAAGACTGAAAAATAAAATATAAAAGTAAAAATAAAAAATAAAGTAAAATAAAAAATTTTCAATGTTTCTTTCATCACCATAAGATCTATTATCTTTTATGCACAGTGACAATTTCTTCCATATGTTCCCCCAGTGTCTTATTTTTTTTCACTTTATCTTCAAAGAAGCTTTAGGTTACAGAAAAGTCACCGAAAATACAGGGGATTCCCATATATCCAACCCCCTCTCCCTCTCTTACTTTCCCCTTCTCCCATATTAATAACATTTTACAGGTATATGGTGCATTTGTTACAATTGGTGTACAAATATTGAAGCATTGCTACTAACCATTGTCAGTGGTTTACACAATAGTTTACATTTTGTACCATATACTTTTGTAGGTTTTGACGAAATCTGAAATGGTCTGTGTCTATCCTTGTAAAATCATGCAGAAGAACAATGTCTTATGTTCAATCTATTCTATTCTCCCCTCCCCCTCCCCTGGGAACCTATGGTAACCATTAAGTTTCAATTTTTGAAGAATAAGGTTCATAGTTACATGCAATAATATCGAGGTCTTGACATATTGGTCTGTTTTTTTTAGGCACTGTCTATGTTTTGAGAGATTCTTGCCCCTCTAATTGAGAATGTAGCAGGCATCCCCAGGATGGGAGTTTATTTTCTTGTTTATTGTGTGGGTCTCCGCCCACTGAGATAACACGCTATGACAAGGTGAACACTTTCATATCCATATAAGCCTGTCCCAGGTGCACTCTGTACAGCATACCCCACCCCCAACGCCCTGCACAGTAACCTCCTCTGCCATATTTTCCAGAAGAACTTTCCCACAATTTGCCACAGACCTACAAATCCTCAGAGTTCGCCTGCTCCTTTCTTCAGTCCTCTCGCCAGTTCTGTGGATAGCCCAACACCCCCCCACCATACTCCCCCTCACATTCCCACACCACCCAACCCAATCACATCCCTGCATCACTACCACCCCCATCCACTGACTGCTGTTGTCAGTGTGCGGCGCAAAGGAAGAGTCAGACAAGTTGATGCGTATGAAGCAGAGGGCTGCAGCTCACCCAGGCAGACCAGCCCAGAGCTCACTGTGACCCTCTCTTTTATTCAGCTTACAACAGTGCATAAATTCTTCCCCCTAACCTTGCTCTCCCACTATGTTTCTCTTACTACAGCAAGAATACTGCCTTCTCTGGCAGTCTACCAAAGGGCATAAGTATAAACATTGTTTCTAGCCCTAAATGCCTTAGTCTATCTAATATCTCAGCTTGGTGCGTGAGAGCGCTACCTGTTCCTGTATTACTAGATAGTTTTTCTTAGGAATTTGTACAGTAACTTCTTAGTGGTGGGTTCATCCCGCTCTGCTTCCTCCTACTGACTTCTGCAGTATGCAGAGACCTTGGAGACATTTACTAACGTGTCTCTGCCAGCAAGCATGCTTGTTGAATGCTTAACCCTTTATGCTCTGACTCTCAGCATCTTCTCCAACAACTGACCAACCACACCCTTCCACCTTATCATAGATTTTGCCCATATGGGCATCAGCTCACCACCTTCTACTCCCTTTCTATCTCCTGATAATCTATCTTCCAGATTCTAGCTCTGTGAATCTGCTCAATTTGATTGCATCATATCAGTGAGGTCATGTAGTATTTGTCTTTCAGTTACTGGCTTACTTCACTCAACATGAGGTCGTCAAGATTCATCCATGATGTCCCGTGTGGTAATACTGCATTCTTTCTTACCAGCTGAGTAATATTCCATTGCATGTATACACCACAATTTGCTTATCCGTTCATCCTTTGATGGACACTTGGGTTGCTTCCCACTTTTGGTGATAGTGAATAATGCCGCTATGAACATTGATTTGCATGTATCTGTTCGTGTCCCTGCTTTCAGTTCTTCAGGATATATACCCAGAAGTGGGATTGCTGGATCATGTGGCAGTTCTATAGTTAGCTTCCTGAGGAAACGCCAAACTGTCCTCCACAATGACGCACCATTCTGCATTCCCACCAGCAGTGGATGAGGGTTCCCATTCCTCCACATCTTCTCCAACACTTGCAATTCTCTGCTTTTTTCCATACTTGCCAGTCTAATAGGTATAAGATGATATCTCATTGTAGTTTTCATTTGCATTTCAAAAGCTAATGATGCTGAGCGTCTTTTCATGTGCTTTTTGGTCATTTTTATTTCTTCTTTGGAGAAGTGTCTATGCAAGTTTCTTGCCTGTTTTTTAAAGGGGTTGTTTGTCTTTTTATTTTTGAGGTATAGGATTTCTTTATCTATGGTGGATATTAGGCCCTTAACAGATATATGGTTACCAAATATTTTCTCCCATTGGGGAGGCTGCCTTTTCACTTTCTTGACAAACTCCTTTGAAGCACAAACATTTGTAATTTTGAGGAATTCCCATTTATCTATTTTATCTTTCCTTGCTCATGCTCTGGGTATAAAATTTATTAAAGCATTTTCTAATTCAAGATCTTGTAGATGCTTCCTTATGTTTTCTTCGAGGCGCTTTACGGTCTTGGCTCTTATATTCAGGTCTTTGATCTATCTTGAGTTAATTTTTGTATAGGGCATGGAATGTTGATCCTCTCTCATTTCTTTGGGATGTGGATGTCAAGTTCTCCAAGCACCATTTCTTGATGAGGCCATTCTGTCCCAGTTGAGTGGGCTTGTGGCCTTGTCGAATATCAGTGGACCATATATGTGAGAATCTGTATCAGAATTTTCAATTCAGTTCCATTGGTCAGTATGTCTATCCATGTGCCAATACCATGCAGTTTTTGACCTCTGTAGCTCTGTAGTATGTGTTAAAGTCAGGTTATGTGATTCCTCCAATTTTGTTTTTCTTTTTCAATATGTTTTTGGCTATTTGGGGTCCCTTGCCCTTCCAAAAAAAATTTCATCATTAGCTTTTCCAATTCATTTTAAAAAATGAGATTCTAACTATTATTGGTATTGTATTAAATCTGTAAATCAATTTGGATATGATAGACATGTTAATGATGTTAAGTCTTCCAATCCATGAATATGGAATATTCTTCTTTTTATTTAGGTCTTCTTCAATTTCCTTTAACTGTGTTGTGTAGTTTCCTGTGTACAATTCCTTTATGTCTTTAGTTAAGTTTATTCTTAGGTATCTGATTCTTTTAGTTGCTATTGTAAATGGAATTTATTTCTTTAATTCCTCCTCAGATTGCTCATTATTGGTGTACAGAAATGTACTGATTTTTGCATATTGATCTTATATCCTACCACTTTACTGAACTCATTTATCAGCTCTAGAAGCTTTGTTCTATCTTTCTCAGGGCTTTCTATGTATAGGATGATGATATCTGCAAATAGTGAAAATTTTACTTCTTCCTTTCCAATTTGTATGCTTTTTATATCTTTTTCTTGCCTTAGTGCTTGAGCAAGTACATTTAGCACAATGTCAAATAAGTGTGGTCACAGCGGTCATCCTTTTCCCCCAGATTTTAGAGGGAAAACCTTTAGCAATTCAACATTGAATATGATGTTAGCTGTGGGTTTTTCATATATACTCTTTATCATGTTGAGGAAGTTTCTTTCTATTCCTATTTTTTGAAGTGTTTTTATCAAGAAGGGATCCTGTACTTTGTTAAATGCTTTTTCCGCACCAATAGAGATGATGATGATGTGATTTTTTTCTTTTGATTTCTTAATGTGGTGTATTATATAGATTGATTTTCTTACATTGACCTATCCTTGCATACCAGGGACTAAACCTACTTGGTCATGCTGTATAATTCTTTTGATGTGTTTTTGGATATGATTAACAAGTATTTTGTTGAGAATTTTTGCATCCAGCTTAATTAGAGAGATTGATTTGTAGGTTTCTTTTCTTCTGGCATCTTTATGTGGCTTTGGTATTAGGGTGATGTTGGCATAATAGAATGAGTTAGGCAATGTTGCCTTCATTTCTATTTTTTGGAAGTGTTTAAGCAGAATCAGTGTTAGTTCTTTCCAGAATGATTGTTAGAATTCACCTGTGACGCGATCTGGTCCTAGGTTCTTCTCAGTTGGGATGTTTTTGATGACTAATTCAATCTTGTTACTTTTGATTGGTCTGTTGAGTTCATCAGTTTCTTCTTTTATCCATGTAGGTTGCTTGTATGTTTCTAGAAATTTGCCCATTTCGTCTAATTTATCCATCTTGTTGTCATACAATTTTTCAATGTATCCTCTTATGATACTCTATTTCTGTGGCATCGGTGGAGGTATCTCCTCTGATGCAGTTTGATATTATTTATGAATTCCAAAAAAGAAGGATTGCATTTGTAAACTTGTCTTTTCCTCTTGGTGTGATGCCCTTTGATTGTATTAGCTTCAGCTGAGATATCTTTGATTAGATTATGTTAAGATTAGGGTTTTGATTCGACCTGTGTCGAGAAAGAGAAGAGAGAGCTCCATAGACATGGCAGAGGAGAGGACTTCGATCCGGGAGCCCTGCAAAGAGATGATGGAAGAAAACCAAGCCCTATGCCAGCCTGTAGCTGAGAGAGAAGGCTGAACCCTCACAGAGATAGACGACCATTTTGCTTCACCACATGGCAACTGACTTTGGCGAGAAACCAACCTTGAGCTGGGCTCTTTAGGGCCTTGTAACCGTAAGAGTTTACCCTAAATAAAACCCTTTGTAAAAGCCAACAGGTTTCTTCTACTTTGCATCAGCACCCCTTTTGCTGACTAATACACCCTCCTTTGTTTTTTAATTTTGTGTATTTGCATCTTCTCTCTTTTTTTCTCTATCAAAGGGTTTGTCAATTTTCTTAATCTTTTCAAAGAACCAGTTTTTGTTTTTGTCAACTTTTTCTAGTGTTTTTTTTCCCTCAGTTTTATTTAGCTCTGCCCTAATCTTTGTTATTTTCTTCTTTCTGGTTGCTTTGGGATTAGTTTGCTGTTCTTTTTCTAGGTCCTCCAGGTGTGCAGTTAGGTCTTTGATTTTACTTTCTTCTTTTTTAATACAAGTATTCATGGCTATAAGTTCCCCTCTCAGCACTACTTTTGCTGCACCCCATAGGTTTTGATATGTTGTGTTCTCATTTTCATTTGTTTCATGTAGATACTGATGTCTTTTGCAATTTCCACCTTGACCCACTGGTTGTCTAAGAGTGTTGTTTAACTTCCATATCTCTGCCCATATTCTGGTTCTCTGTCCCTTATTGATTTCCAGCTTCATTCCATTGTTGTCGGAGAAATTACTTTGTATAATTTCAATCTTTCTGAATTCATTGAGAATTGTTCCATGACATAACATGTGGTCTATCCTGGAGAATGATCTGTGCGCAGTTGAGAAGAACATATATCCCGCTGTACTTCGGTGTAATGTTCTGTATATGTCTATTAGGTCTAGATCCTCTAACATATTATTCAAGGTCTCTGTTTCTTTACTGATCCTGTGTCAAGATTTTCTGTGGTGATAATGGTGTATTAACATCCCCTACTTTAATCATACAGGCATCTATTTCTCCACTTAGTTTTTCCAATGTTTACCTCATGTATTTTTGGGCACTGTGGTTAGGTGCATAAATGTTTATGGTGGTTCTTTCTTCTTGATAGATTATCCCTTTTACTAATATATAGTGTCTTTCTTTGTCTTTTATAATAGTTTTGCATTTAAAGTCTATTTTGTCCAATATTAGTATAGCTACTCCTGTCTTTTTCTGGTTATTTTTTGCGAGTAAAATAGTTTTCCAAGCATTCACTTGCAACCTCCCTGCATCCCTGGGTCTAAGGTGAGTTTCTTGTAGACTATATGTGGTTCATATTTCCTTATCCATTCTGCCAATCAGTGTCTTTTGATTGGAGAGTTTAATCTGTTAGCATTCAGTTATATTACTGTTAAAGCAGTATTCACATTAGCCATATTTTCTTTAGTTTTGTATAGGTCATATTTAGTTTTTATTTCTTTTTTTATCTTTTTAGTTATCCTTCATAATATTCCTTTCTACAGTGTCCTACAACCCTCTTTCTCCTGTCTTTTCCTTTCAACCTGCAGATCTCCCTCTAGTTTTTCTTGAAGGGCAGGTTTCTTGTTAACAAACTTTCTCAATTTCTGTTTATCTGTGAATATTTTGAACTCTCCCTCATTTTTGGATGCCAGCTTTGCTGGATACAGAATTCTTGGCTGACAGTTTTTTCTTTTAACACCTTAACTATGGCATAGCACTGCTTTCTCACCTCCATGGTTTCAGATGAGAAGTCAGCACTTAATCTTATCGTGCTTCTCTTGTATGTGATGGATCTCTTTTCTCTTGCTGCTCAATATTCTCTCTATGTCTTGAGCATTTGACAATTTGATAAGTATATATCTTGGAGTAGGCCTGTTAGGATTTATACTGTTTGGAGTGTGCTGCATTTCCTGGGCATGTATGTCCATTTCCCTTAAAAGAGTTGGGAAATTTTCAGCCATTATTTCCTCCAACACGCTTTCTGCCCCTTTGCCTGCTTTTTTCCCTCTGGGATGCCTATATTGTGTATGTTTGTGCATTTTGTGTTGGCAAAATTTCCCTGAGTCCCTGCTGAATTTTTTCTATCTTTTTATCTATCTGTTTTACTGTCTGTCTGATATCAGATGTGCTGTATTCCACATCGCTGATTCTTTCCTCTGCCTGTTCAAATCTGCTGTCATGTGCTTCCATCATATTTTTTATTTCTTGTGTTGTGCCTTTCAGCACCATCAGATGCATTATCTTTTTATGCATATTTACAAGTTCTTCAGTATGGTCTCCCAGTGTCTTCTTTATATCCTCTAACACTTCCTTCACTTCATTGATTTGTGATGTTTGTTTGGACATCCTTGATTAGCAGTTCCATGTTCTACATCTTCTCCTCTTTTTTAGCTTGTTTGTTAGACTGGGCCATGTCTTTCTGTTTCTTAGTATGGCTTGTAAATTTTTATTGGTGTCTAGGCATCTGTTTATCTTGATGGGCTTATTCAGATGGTTAGCTTCACTCCCTTCTGTAGGGTTTTATTTTATTTATTTTGTTCCACAAATTTTGATATGGTATATTTTCATTTTCATTCAGTCTAATGTGTTATGTTTATTTCCCATGTGACTTACTCTTTTTTCAATGCTAATACCATTCTTTTATTTCTTCATACCATTCTTTTAGTTATTCTGCCCTTTTTTTTATTGTTATAGTCTGCTTTTTTATTACTTTATTTACATAAGGAAATGCAAATGGAAAAACAGGCAATTAATCCTCCAAAATGCACTTAAAATAGACTACAGACTCTAGCATTTGAACATAAACATGTTTACTTGAAGCAGCTTTATTGCAATCATGTAAAATTAGCACAGCAGTTTAAATATTTATGCTCATAAAGGTCTGCATAATCTACAATATATAGTTATTTCTGAAGCAGTTTAAAGTTAATTAATTGTAAAACAAACAAACAACTTCAACACAAAGTTATGACAACAATTATTTGAAACATAAATTATTTATAATTAAACATTTAGGGTCCAGAGTCACAAAGTTTAGGGCATTTCAGGAATTATTTATGAATTTTACATAAGTGTTAAGCTGCATGTAGAATATTGATAAGCAAGAATTTGGAATGAATGGATTTTAAATTTTTAAAAACTTGATGTTTGTTTTATGATACAACATATGGCTTATCTTGGTATAAGTTCTGTGGGCACTTGAAAAGAATGTGTATATTGCTGTTGTTGAGTATAATAGTCTATAAATGTCAAATAGATCATATGGCTTGATGGTGTTGAGTTTTTCTGTGTCCTTCCTGTTTTGTTTTGTTTTTTTGAGTGTTTGCTCTATCAAGTTTTGAGAAAGGGGTATTGAAGTCTCCAACTATAATCACAAGGTTGTCTATTTTTCCTTTCGGTTCTATTAGTTTTACTTGACATATTGTGAAGCTCTCTTTGCTGCAGAAATTTAGGATTGCTGTGTCTTCTTTGTGCAATGGTCCTTTTATCTTTCTCTAATGTCCCTCTCTGTTTCTGGTAATTGATTTTCGCTCTGAAGTCAACTTCATCTGTTATTAAGAAAGCCACTGCCATTTTCTTTTGATTACTGTTTGTATGCCGTGTTTTTTCATCTGCTACTTTCAACCTGCCTCTATCATTGTAAGTGAAGTGCACTTTTTGGTGACAGCAGAATTGTGCCATGACTTCTAATCTACTCTGCCAATCTATGTCTTTTAATTTCAGAAGATTCACATTTTAAAATAGTTTTTATTGAGATTTATTCATATACTGTACAATCCATCCAAAGTGTAAAATCAATGGCTTTTATTTTAATCATAAAGTTATGCATTCCTCACCACAATCAATTTTAGAGCATTTTCATTATTCCAAAAAGAAAACCCCATACCTCTTAGCAGTTAACTCTCAATCTCTCTATCCTCTCTAGCCCTATATATCTACTAATCTAATTATGTCTCTATCTATTTATTTATATTTATCATTTTTATAAATGGAATCATACAATAAATTGTAGTTTGTGTCTGATTTCCTTCAATTATCATAATATTTTTAAACCTATGATTTTTTAAAAAAGTTTTATTGAGGTACAACTACATACCATAAGGTTCACCCATTTCAAGTGTATAATTGAATGGTTTTTAGTAAACTTTCCGAGTTGTGCAACCATCCCCTAAATCCAGTTTTAGATTATTTCCATCACTCCAAAGAAATGCCCCAGGCAGTTAACCCCTGATTCCACCTGTAATTATAAGCCATTGGTAACCTACTTTTTGTCTTTTATAGATTTGTCTTTTCTGGACATACCATATAAATGGAATCATACACTAGGTCGTCTTTTGTGACTGCCTCCTCTCTCATTTTTCATTCACACACAATACAATCCTTATAAAGCGTACAATCAATGGCTCTCAGGATAATCACAGAATTGTTCCTTCATCACTCCAGTCAATTTTAGAATATTTTAATTGCTCAAAAAAGCTTTGGTGTGGTACCTTTGTTACATTTGATGAAAGAATATTCAAATATTAATGTTAACTATATTCCACAGTTTTCATTAGGTGTACTTTCCCCACATACCATCCTATTATTGAGACCTTGTAATGGTGATGTACTTTGCTCTAGTTCATGGAAGAACATTATCATATTTATACTATTCACCAATTCATTGCCCACAACAGGGTTCACTCTGTTATAAAGTCCCATGTTTCATCCTCGAGCTTTCCTTCTAGTGATGTACACAACCCTAAACTTCCCCTTTCAATCACAATCACATGAAAAATTGAGCGTTGTTGATTACATCCACCTTCATGTGCTACCACCACCTCTATCCATTTCCAAACATTTAGAATGAAGCTTTTTAAATATTCGGCACAAATTAAGAATCAGTTACCCATTCTATACCATCATTCTATCTTCTGGTAGCCTATATTCTAGATATTAACTCCATGAGTTTGCTCATTATGCTTACTTCATATTAGTGAAATAATACAATATCTGTCCTTTTCTGTCTGGCTTATTCCACTCAATATAATGTCCTAAAAGTTCATCCATGTTGTTGCATGAATCTGGACTTCATTTCTTCTTGTACCTGAATAATATTCCATCCTATGCATGCATCACATTTTAAAAAAATCTATACATCTCTTTATGGACACTTGGGTTTTTTCAATCTTTTTGCAATAGTGAATAATGCTGCTAAAACGTTGGTGAGGAAATGTCTGTTCACATTCCTTCTTTCAGTTCTTCTGAGTACATACCTAGAAGTGGGATTGCTAGATCATATGGCAATTCTACACTTAGCTCCCAGAGGAACCACCAAACGGTCTTCCACAGGGGCTGCACCATTCTACATTCACACCATCAGTGAATAAATGTTCCTATTTCTAAACATCCTCTCCAATATTTATAGTTTTCTGATTTTTAAAATGTGGCCATTCTAGCAGGTGTGAACTGATACCTCCTTGTGGTTCTGATTTGCATTTCCCTAACAGCTGGTGATGCTGACCATTTTTTCATGTGCTTTTTAGCCCTTTGTAGTTCCACTTTGGAAAAATGTCTACTCAAGTCTTTTGTCCATTTTTAATTGGATTGTTTCTGTTTTTATTGCAGAGTCGTGTGGTTTCTTTTTATATTCTGCGTGTTATGCCCTTTTTGGATATGCGGCTCCTCCCACTGAGCAGGCTGCCTCTTCACCTTCTTGACCAGGTCCTTTGAAGAACAAATGTATTCAGTTTTAAAGAGGTCTCATTTATCTGTTATTTTTCTTTCATTGTTGTGCTTTGCGTGTAAAGCCTAAGAAACAACCACATACTACAAGATCTTTCAGATGCTTCCTTACATTTTCTTCTAGGAGTTTTATGATCCTGTCTCTTATATTAAGGTCTTTGATCCATTTTGAGATAATTTTTGTATAAGGTGTGTGGTGGGACCTTCTTTCATTCTTTTGCATATCGATATCCAG
>JAQZBX010109456.1:0-10460 GCA_029593785.1 Cabassous unicinctus
CTTATTTGGCCCCTCTTATAACTTTTATCAATATTACTATTATCCTTCTTCCTTTCTCACATCTTTTGATTCCTCTAGCACTAATCTTTGCCTTCAAGGGAAGATAGAAAGAAGAAAGGAAACAAAACCAGAAGAAAAAGTGTTAAAGAAGAAACTTAACACACACGTAGAACCACCAGCTAAATAAAACTCTAGAGCAGAGAAAGAAGCTAATCAACTGAATAAACCCATCAAGATAAAATGATGACTAGAGGGCAGCAAAAAATTACAAACTAAACTGAGAAAGAGGAAAGCATGGACCAGTCCAATGAACAAACTAAAAACCAGGAAGTGATGCAGACCATCAAACAGCTAATCAAATCTTTTCAAACAAATATCATGGCCCAACTTAAAGAAGTGAAAGAGGAGATGAAGGATATAAAGAAGAAGGTGTGAGAATATACTGAAGAAACTGTAAGCATACTAAAAAAATAGCGAATATGATGGTGATCAATGATGCAATCCAAGAAATCAAAAAGACGCAGGATTCACATAACAGCAGATTTGAACAGGCAGAAGAAAGAATTAGTGATGTGGAAGACAATATATTTGAAATCAAACAGATAGTAGAATAGATGGACAAAAAGATAGAAAAAATCTGGCAGGGGCTCAGGGAATTAACCGACAAAACAAAATGCACAAACATATGCATTATGGGCATCCCAGAAGGAGAAGAGAAGGGAAAGGGAACTGAAGGAGTGTTGAAGAAAATAATGGCTGAAAACTTCCCAACTCTATTGAGAGAGATGGATGTGCAGATCCAGGAAGCAGAGCGCACCCCAAATAGTATAATTCCCAACAGGCCAACTCTAAGACATATACTTGTGAAAATTTCCAATACTAAGACAAAGAGAAAATACTCAAGGCAGCAAGAAAAAAGAGAACCATCACATACAAGGAAGCAAAATAAGTTAAATGCTGATTTCTCAGCTGAAACCATGGAGGCAAAAAGACACTGGTATGACATAGTCAAAGTACTAAAAGAAGAAAACTTCCAGCCACGAATTCTCTATCCAGCAAAACTGGCATTCAAAAATGATGGAAGATTCAAAATATTCACAGATAAACAGAATTTAAGAGAGTATGTCAATAAGAAAACTGCACTTCAAGAAACAATAAAGGAAATTCTACAAGTTGAAAGGAAAAATCAAGGGAGAGAGAGTTGGAGGAGAGTTTAAAAACAATTAAAAAGACAAAAACAGAAACAAAACAATGTGTGACATACATTAACCCAAAGAAAAAATGGCTGAAGTAAGAAATTTGCTGTGAGTAATAACACTGAATCTTAATGGATTACATTCACCAATCAAGAGACACAGATTGGCAGAATGTATAAGGAAATATGATCCATCTATAAACTGTCTACAAGAAACCCACCTTACACCCAGGGAATCAAGGAGGCTGAAAGTGAATGGATGGAAAACAATTTTACAAGCTAACAATAGCCAAAAAAGGGCAGGAGTAGCTATTCTAATAACAGACAAAATAGACTTTAAATGCAAAACTATCATAAGAGAAAAAGATGGACAATATATATTAGTAAAATATGTAATCTCTCAAGAAGAGAGAACAGTCATAAACATTTATGCACCTAATCGGGGTTCCTCAAAATACATGAGGCAAACTCTGGAAAAACTAAGTGGAGAAATAAATGCCTCTACAATTATATCAGGGGAATTTAACACAACATTATAATCATTAGACAGAACATCTAGACAGAGAATCAATAAAGAAACAATGGCTCTCAACAATATATTAGAGGACCTGTACTTAATAGACATATACAGAACACTACACCCTAATACAGCAGGATTTATATTCTTCCCGAGTTCACATGGATCATACTCCAAGAGAGACCATATGCTAGGCCACAGAACAACTCTCAATGAATTCAGAAAGATTGAGATTATACAAAGTAATTTCTCTGAACACAACTGAATGAAATTGGAAATCACTAAGGGCCAGAGAAACAGGTTAGGGACGAGGATATGGAAGTAAAACAACACACTCTTAGATAAACAGTGGGTCAAGGAGGAAATTTCAAAAGAAATCAGTAACTACCTTGAAACTAATGAAAACAACAACACAACATATCAAAACCTACTGGGTGCAGCGAAAGCAGTTCTGAGAGGGACGTTCATACCTATAAATGCATATATTAAAAAAGAAGAAAGAGCTAAAATTGAAGGCCTAACTGCACACTTGGAGGAATTGGAAAAACAACAACAAACTAAACCTAAAGGAAGTAGAAAGAAGGAAATAACAAAAATTTAAGCAGAACTAAATGAATTAGAGAATAAGAAAGCATTAGAAACAATAAGCAAAACCAAAAGCTGGTTCTTCCAGAATATCAATAAAATTGACAAACCCTTAGCCAGACTAACAAAGAAAAAGAGAGAACAGATGCAAATACACAAAATAGGGAAAGAGCAAGGGGATATCACTACTGACCCCACAGAAATAAAGAGTATCATAAGAGGATACTTTGAAAAATTATATGCCAACAAGATTATTAATTTAGAGGAAATGGGCAAGTTCCTAGAAACTCACAAACAGCCTACGTTGATGAAAGAAGAAACTGATGAACTCAACCATCCAATTACAAGTAAAGAGATAGACTCAGTCATCAAAAACCTCCCAACTAAGAAGAGCCCAGGACAAGATGGCTTCAGAGCTGAATTCTACCAAATGTTCCAGTAAGAGCTAACACCAATTCTGCTTAAGCTCTTCCAAAAATAGAAGTAAAAGAATATTGCCTAATTCATCCTACGATGCCAACATTACCCTAATACCAAAACCAAACAAAGATATCAAAAGAAAGGAAAATTACAGACCAATTTCTCTAATGAACCTAGATGCTAACATCCTCAACAGAATACTTGCTAATCGCATTCAACAATATATCAAAGGGATTATACACCGTGACCAAGTGGGTTTCATCCTGGGTATGCAAGGATGATTCAATAAAAGGAAATCAATCAATGTAATACACCACATAAATAGACTGAAAGAAAAAAATTATATGATCATCTCTATAGATGCAGAAAAAGCATTCGACAAAATACAGCACTTTTTCCTGATAAAAACACTGCAAAAGATAGGAATAGAAGGAAACTTTCTGAATATGATAAAGGGTATATATATGAAAAACCCAAAGATAACATCATCTTCAATGATGAAATCCTAAAAGTCTTCCTTCTGAAATCGGGAACAAGACAAGGATGCCCACTTTCACCACTCCTATTTAACATTGTCTTAGAAGTAGTTTCTCGAGCACTGAGGCAAGAAAAGTATATAAAAGACATACAAATTGGAAAAGAAGAAGTATAAATATCATTATTTGCACACGACATGGTCCTATACATAAAAAGCCCTAAGAAATCCAACAAAGCTTCTATAACTTATAAAGGAGTTCAGCAATGTTGCAGGCTATACAATCAATGCTCAACAATCAGTAGCATTTCTGTACACCAATAATGAGCAATCTGAGGAGGAAATCAAGAAAAAAATACCATTTACAATAGTAACTAAAAGAATCAAATAACGAGGAATAAATTTAAAGAGGTAAAGGTCTTTTATACAGAAAATTACACAACACTGTTAAAAGAAATCAAGGAAGAATTATATAAATGGAAAAATATTCCCTGTTCATGGATAGGAAGAATAAACATCATCAAGATGTCTATCCTACCCAAACTAATCTACAGATTTAATGCAAACCCAATAAAAATCAACACTATATTTTTTAAGGAACTGGAAAAACTAACCACAAAATATATTTGGAAAGGTAAGAGGCCCCCCATTGCCAACAACATATTGAAAAAGAAAAATGAAGTTGGAGGTATCACATTACCTGATTTTAATACATACTACAAAGATACAGTGATCAAAACTGCATAGTATCGGCACAAGAATAGACCTAATGAGCAATGGAACCAAATTGAGAGTTCTGATATAGATCCTTGCATATACAGTCATCTGATATTCAAAAAGGCCACCAAACCCACTCAGTAGGGAGAGAATGGCCTCTTTAACAGGGGTGCTTGGAGAACTGGATATCCATATCCAAAGAATGAGAGAAGAATACCATCTCACACCTTATACAAAAATCAACTTCAGATGGATCAAAGATCTAAATATAATAGCCAAACCATAAAGACCTTGGAAGATAATGTAGGGAAGCATCTACAGGACCTTGTAATAGGAAATGCTTTCATGAACTTCACACCCAAACACAAGCAGCAAGAGAAAATTAGATAAATGGGATCGCATCAAAATTTAAAACTTTTGCACCTCAAAGGACATTATTAAGAAAATAAAAAGGCAGCCTAACCCAACAGGAGAAAATATATCTAATAGGAGCCTAATATCCTGCATATATAAAGAAATCCTACACCTTGAAAATAAAAAGACAAACAACCCATTTAAAAATGGGCAAGTGACCTGAAAAGACACTTCTCCAAGGAAGAAATACAAATGGCTAAAAAGCACATGAAAAAATGCTTGACATCACTAGCTATTAGGGAAATGCAAATCAAAACCACAATGAGATACCATCTTACACCCATCAGAATGGTACCTATTTAAAAAAACAGCAGAATATAAGTGTTGGAGAGGATGTGGAGGAATAGGAACCCTCATCCACTGCTGGTGGGATTGTGGAATGGTCCAGCCACTGTGGAGGACAGTTTGGCGATTCCTCAGAAAACTAACAATAGATCTTCCATATGATCCAGCAATTCCACTGCTGGGTATATACCCAGAAGAATTGAAAGCAAAGACATGAACAGATATATGCACACCAATGCTCATAGTGGCATTGTTCACAATTGCCAAAAGCTGGAATCAGCCCCGGTGTCCATCAATGGATGAATGGATAAGCAAAATGTGGCCCATACATACAATGGAATATTACTCAGCTGTTAGAAGGAATAAAGTGCTAACACATGGAATAACATTGATGAATCTTGAAGTCTTTATGTTGAGTGAAGCAAGCCAGGCATTGAAGGATGAACAGTATATGACCTCACTGATTTGAATTGAGGAAAATGAGCAGTTTTTGAGAACCACTGTCTGAAAGATATGTTAACAAGGGAGAGAGAGAGAAGAGTACGTTGTGAGCCATCACCCATATAGACAAAATCTATGGTAAAGTGATAGAGTATAGTTGCATATTGAAGGATAGGGCAGGTGGGTAGTGATATTACTGGCTTTGGTGGTACAGGCTTAACAGGTGCTAGATTAGGAAGGGCAGGTTAGAATACCCAGAACATGTAACTATGAATCTTGTCATCCCATGAGTCAAGACAGGGGAGTGTTATATGCCCCAGGGGGATGGGGAGGAAGGAACAGGAAAGATCAAATGGATTATTTAGTGTTCATGGGAAATGTTTTTCATTACCTTACACTAATGGACACAGGACTGGTAAATATCATCATAAATTATTAAACAGTACCATCCAAATTTTGAACTATACTGTAAACCATTGACAATGTTTAGTAGCTATGTTTCACTATCCGTATAACAGTTATAACAATGTTACCATGTACAAAAAAAAAAAAGAAAATGTTTTAATATGGGTTGGGGAAGGGGGAGGGAAGTTGGGACATGGGAATCTTTAGTATTCAGTGTGTGACTCTGCTGTGACCTAAAACTTCTTTGAAAACTAAATGAAAATTTGGGACACACTGGGGAATGAGAGGTAGGTGTCACAGTAGACACTGGACATCCAATAATGCAGTGATCAAAGGAGAGAAAATTAAAAAATAAAAAAATAAAATTTTTTTTTCATTTTTTCCCATTTTCTTTTTTTGAATGTCCCAAACCATTAATAATATTTTATTTTTAGTTCTTTTTTTCTGAGTTTCCTTGTATTTTATCTCTTGCATTTAAGCTTATCATTATTATTTCATTTTCATATTAATTCTATTTGGTGATTATATGGGCTTCATTTTCAAGGAAGTTTTAGATCACAGAAGGGTTACAATGGGGCCTGCAGAGGATCATTGGTGGGGGTTGTCTGGGATGGGGGATTCATGGGAGTAAGTTCATCTGAATATACATGAAAGATATATAAAATTGTTCAAATGATTGAGGGATGGGGCATGGTTATGGTGCATAGACAATCAGTCAATAATAG
Source organism: Cabassous unicinctus (assembly GCA_029593785.1). Classification (NCBI taxonomy): domain Eukaryota; kingdom Metazoa; phylum Chordata; class Mammalia; order Cingulata; family Chlamyphoridae; genus Cabassous; species Cabassous unicinctus. The sequence continues at coordinate 6,180 of JAQZBX010109456.1, forward strand.
AGGGAATACTGAATTCCCAGCCTGGAGATCTCTGCCACATCCTCCATGGGAGCAACAACAGTCCCCTGAGTGCAGGGGCAGTGTCTGACAAAAAAGGATGGCCCACTGTTGGGTTCTTGTTATTGATGACTAGCTTTATGAGACTTTGCTCATGTAATTGAAAGTTGGCCTACTGTTATGGGGTGCCTAAGGGTTGCCATCTGAGAACCTCCTTGTTGCTCAAATGTGGCCTCTCTCTAAGCCAAACTCAGCATATGAATGCATTACCTTCCCCCGAACGTCGGACATGACTCCCGGGGATGAGCCTCCCTGGCAACGAGGGATTAATACCAAGTGCCAACTGGAAACACAACTGGAAAAAAACCTTGAATTAAAGGGGGAAAAGGTAAAGACAAATTAGTTCATGTGGCTAAGAGACTTCAAAGAGAGTCGGGAGGTGATCTCAGAGGTAACGCTTATGCACACCTCAGTAGGATCTCATGGAACACCAAATTGGATATCACCCTGCACAGAGGGGCTCCTGAGGGCTCTGGAGACACCCAGGTCCTATATAAGGAGGGATAGTCCCAGAGATTGATGCCCTATCAGTGGGCTCTACTTTGGATTCTGTGCTCCTGAGTGTGACAGAGTTGGATTCAAATAAGTCCTCCCTGCACATGGTCCATCAGTCCCTTCTATTCAAACCTATATGTGAAGCTGGAGTTTGTAGGTGTACTTCCAGAGACTGGAGCCTCTGGCCTGCCTATATGCCAGCTGTGCCTGGAATCTCAGTGGAGCTGCAACTCCTACTCTACAGCTCAATGGACTCACCCAAGTCACCTGGTGAGGAGACGTTGATGGACAACGGCCATCCTAGGGATTGAAGTGAGCCTGCAGCTGAAGGCAGGATAATCCCATCCACCATATCCATGGGAAATAAGCCCATGGATATGGTGGGCTTGGAGTTGGAGTGGACACCACCATTCCAGTCCCCTCAGGAGTGGGGAAAGAGCTATGGACTAGAGTGGTCTTAATGGTATTCTGTTGTAGGCATATTGTGACTCAAACAATGGAAGAAATTATAAGAGTGAGGTGGAGCCAGTGGCCATAGACACTTTCGGGGTGGGGAAGGGAAGGGCAGTTGTAATACAGGGGTTTTTCATGACTTGGAGGTTGTCCTGAGTGACATTGTGGTGATGGATATAGGCCATTTTACATCAGCATACACCATGCAGAACTGCATGGGAGAGAGTGTGGTCTACGATGTGAACTGTGGTCTATCCTTAGTGGCAAATCCCCAGGATGTGTATATGCATTGCAGGTGATGTGCCACACTAATGAAAGATGTTTCTGTGAAATGTTATGGGAGTTATGGGAGGTGGAGATCATGGGAATCCCTGTATTTTTTGTGTAACATTTATGTAATCTAAGCATCTTTTAAAATACATATAAAAAATAACATTCATGTAAGCAAATGCATATATATGCATATGTATCTATATATCATTTTACAAATATTGGTTTTTGTTGTGAAAAATTTGATTTTTACCCATAATAAAAAATTTTTTTTTAAATTATTATTATTTCCTTTTTTGGGTTGTAGTGTGGCTGGCACTTTAGTCATAACTTCAGCATCTGAACTGGTTCTGCTCTTAACATTTTAACTGGAATACTGGATTTAAACTTAGTTCATTGTTGTAAATATCCTTTATTGCCTTTTATCTCTTTCATTAAAAGGCTATTTATTTTTTTAAATAAAAGGTTTAAACAATATCTTGGTTTATAGTCTAAAACTGCAGGAGGTGACTGGTAAATGGAGTTCTTTGGTTATTGCCATTTTAAGCTGGCACCTCATATAGGGCACTTACATTTTTTAGGCAGCAACTAATTTACCCACTTGTCATTGTGTTACTGGAGTCTGTGTTCAGCCAAAATGTGCCATTTGGTGAAGTAAGTTTTATAGTTGTTAGTGTGAGCACGATGGATATTCATGGTGATGTCCACAAGCTGTTGTTGAGTAACAGGCAGCTGGAAGTGTTGCTACAGGATTCAGTAGTTATGATGTTCATTTTTCTCTGAAGCCATTCTGCTGGTTTTTGGGTTTCAGTGGTATGGTTCTGGATTTTTGCAAGGGTTTCTTCTTAAACAGTTTTGAGAAGGCTTTTAGAGGAATGGGAAGGGACATGATAGACAGTTACCTGCCATTGCTGACAGGCATCCCAGGTGTCTTTTCACAGATTTCTCCCCCACGGTGGGCAGCCCATGATAGTTCATTGTTCCTGTCTCATTTTTAGTATTTGCAATTCACCCCTGGATAGAGATGGCAGTCTTCAGTGTGACTGGGCTCTATTGGGTTAAGCCTTTCACTTTGAATAGGGTTTGTTATGCTGTACAAAGTTGCTTTTCTAAGGGGCTATATTGTACTTTGGCCCCTTCCCACAATTGCAAATGAAACCTAAGGGACATTTGTTTAGAATGTTGCCTTTGCCACAAACCCCACCCAAAGTCAATATTGGTGCTGGCCACTTCTGATTCACAGGGTAAGTCAAGGTCTACCTTTGTTACTGCTTGAGTTTGCTATTGTTTTCTTTACTTTTTTTAAAAAAAAGCAGCTTGTTGGGGGGAGGTTTCTCATTTCCATGTATAACTTTCCCTGATTAACCTATACAATCATTTTAATGTCTGAGATAAATGAGGGATGAAGGGTTTTCAGTACCCCAACAGGTCCAGAAAGGCCATTAATTGTTTTGGAATTTGTGGTTGGGGTAGACATTATATTTTATTAACACTTAAAGCGTTTAACAGAGCAGCAAGAACTTTGCAGCTTGTTCCAAATGTTTGTCCATCCCAGGCTTTTAACGTAATATACCATTGTTTCTGATGTTTCTTTTAATCCTGTAAAAAGAATTACTGGTTAACATAATGAAATAGGGTTACAGCTTGGGGTTTATTCCATGCAGCCAGATTCTTTGCCACCAGGTCAAGACAGATGGTTGGGTTATGCACACAGCCTTGGGGACGCACTGCAAAATTCACTGTTGGCTTTTTCACACGAAGGTGAATGAAGGCTGACTTGACTTGCCTAAGGTGATACTAAAGAAAGCTTTAGAAAGTCCTCAGACAAAGTGATAATGACATAAGTGGATATTAATTTTTGCAATGAACTAGCAATATTTGAGACTGCTGCATACAGCAGTGGTGTTACTTTAATTTACAATATTTATTGTTGTGCACCACCCCAGGCAACTTTTAATGGCCACTGTCTTTCTGCAGATATAAAGCTGCTTCTTTAGCAGAGGTGGGACAAATTAAACGAATACGAGCTAAAGCATCCACCTCTTGATTTCTAGGTAAAGAGATTGTTTCTGTGACACATACCATTTTAAAAATAATTAAAACCATGATTACAATTTTGATTAACAGAGGGATAAAGAATCCTTAATTTTATAACAGTTTTTAAACATTTCTCATTCAACTTATAACATATCAAATGAACTTAATCATCTCATTATTTTATTTTTCACTTTTACACCTTTATCTTGATTACATTAATTAACAGGTATTTTATTTTAACAGTACAGGGAAAACCTACTTTTTCCATTATTTCATGAAAACTTAAGATTCCCAATGGAATCAAGATTATTTTTTCCATACTACGTCTTCAAAATGCAGATTGAGGTGGCCGTTGACAGGTTTTACTATTATAAAGTTACTTTTTGTTATTATTATCAATTCAGTTCCTGTTTAATAATGATTTCCTGGAATTAGCCTTTTAAATGTTTCCGTTTAAACAATGCTTTTACAAACTTCTTACAACTATCCATAACCACATAGACTATAGTTTACTTTCACAGACCACCTTCTTTTATTTAGTGCTACCTCCTATAATTCTTTCTACTAGTTTTGTTTTACATACTTCTATTCCAATTTTTTGAAATCTAGCCATTTTATCTTAGGACAAACACACTCCCTTAGCCAAACCTATCAAATTTTAGTCTGAACTTTCACAAACCTTTTATTTTTTTCTATATTCATTTAAGTTTCATATTGCATTTGAATAGAGCTCTTTTCAAGAATTTTTATTTGTCAATTTAATATTACCGTCTGAAGGTATCAAAATATAAACTGACACTGAACAGACACAAAAAGAATTAAGACACACCAACAGACTCATAAAGCTTATTAATTTGACTCATAATTTTTACTTGTTTGGTATGTTTGTTTTTAAGCTCTCTATTATTTTATATCTCTGATTTTTACAGCTTTTAAGATTTCCTCTGGAATTCATGTTGCCTATAATAT
>JAQZBX010109457.1:0-10448 GCA_029593785.1 Cabassous unicinctus
AAATACAGCACTCTTTCCTGATAAAAAACTGCAAAAGATAGGAATAGAAGGAACCTTTCTGAACATGATAAAGGGGATATATGAAAAACCCTAAGCTACCATCATCTTTAATGGTGAAACCCAAAATCCTTCCCTCAGATCGGGAACAAAACAAGGATGCCCACTATCACCATTCCTATTTAACATTGTCTTGGAAGTACTTGCTCGAGCACAAAGGCAAGAAAAAGATATAAAACACATCCAAATCAGGAAAGAAGAAGTAAAAATTTCATTATTTGTAGATGACATGATCCTATATGTAGAAAGCCCTGAGAAATCTACAATGAAGTTTCTAGAACTTATAAAGGAGTTCAGTAACATCACATGATATAAGATCAATGTTCAAAAATTAGTAGCATTTCTGTACACCAATAATGAGCAATCTGAGGAAGAAATCAAGAAAAAAATACCATTTACAATAGTAACTAAAAGAATCAAATACCTAGGAATAAATTTAACTAAAGATACAAAGGACTTTTATATACAGAAAACTACACAACACTTTTAAAGGAAATCAAAGAAGCCGTAAATAAATGGAAGAATATTCCCTGTTCATGAATAGGAAGACTAAACATCCTCAAGATGTCTATCCTACCCAAACTAATCTAAGGATTTTATGCGATCCCAATAAAAATCAACACTATTTTCTAAGGAACTGGAAAAACTAACTACAAAATATATTTGGAAAGGTAAGATGCCCTGAATCACCAAAGACATATAGAAAAAGAAAAATGAAGTTAGAGGTATCACACTACCTGACTTTAAAATATTCTACAAAGCTACAGTAGTCAAAACTGCATGGTATTGGCAGAAGGATAGACATACTGACCAATGGAACTGAATTGAGAGTTATTATATAGATCCTTGCATATACAGTAATCTGATATTTGACAAGGCCACCAAGTTCACTCAGTTGGGAGACAATGGCCTCTTCAACAAGGGGTGGTTGGAGAACTGGATATCCATATCCAAAAGAATGAGAGAGAAACACCATCTCACACCTTATACAAAAATTAACTCAGGATGGATCAAAGATTTAAATAAAAGAGTCAAAACCATAAAGATATTGGAAGATAATGTAGGGAAGCATCTACAGGACCCAGTAATAGGAAATTGTTTCATGAACTTCACACACAAAGCACGAGCAGCAAAAGAAAAATAGATAAATGGGATCTCCTTAAATTTAAAAACTTCTGCACCTCAAAGGATCTTATTAAGAAAATAAAAAGGCAGCCTACCCAATGGGAGAAAATATTTGGCAACCATGTATCTGTTAGGAGACTAATATTCTGCATATATAAAGAAATCCTTCAACTCGAAAATGAAAAGTCAAACAACCCATTTAAAATTGGGCAAGAGACCTGAAAAGTCACTTCTCCAAGGAAGAAAAACAAATCCTAAATAGCACATGACAAAATGCTCAACATTGCTAGTTATTAGGGAAATGCAAATCAAAACTACAATGAGATACCATCTTACACCCATTATAATGGCGGCTATTATAAAAACAGCAGACTATAAGTGTTATAGAGGATGTGGAGGAATGGAAACCCTCATCAACTTCTGGTGGGATTGTTGAATGGTCCAGCCACTGTGGAGGACAGTTTGGCAGTTCCTCAGAAAACTAACAATCGATCATCCGTATGATACAGTGATTCCACTGCTGGGTATATACCCAGAAGAATTGAAAGCAAAGACACAAACAGATATATGCACACCAATGTTCATAGCAGCATTGTTCACTATTGTCAAAAGTTGGAATCAACCCCGGTGCCCATCAACAGATGAATGGATAAACAAAATGTGGTACATTCATACAATGGATTATTACTCAGCTGTAAGAAGGAATAAAGTGCTAACACATGTAATAACATGGATGAATCTTGAAGACCTTATATTGAGTGAAGCAAGCCAGGCATTGAAGGATGAAAAGTACATGACCTCACTGATATGAATTGAGGAAAGTGAGCAGTCTCTGAGAACCATTGTCTGAAAGATAGGTTAACAAGAGAGAGAAAGAGAAGAGAAGGTTGTGAGCCATCACCCATATGGACATAATCTATGGTAAAGTGATAGAGTATAGTTGTGTATTGAAGGATAGGACAGGTGGGTAGTGATATTACTGGATTTGGTGGTGCAGGTTAACAGGTGGGTACATTAGGAAGGGCAGGTTAGAATACCTAGGTTACTGGGGGTAGAGATGGGAGAGGGACCAGGTGAACACAGGATTTGTGGTTATGAGGTTGAAAATGCAAGGGTGGGAATTATCTTTTGGCAATATGATAAGGGACTGTCACTGGTTTTGGGTGTTGTTTTGGGGGGCATTCAGGACGGGGTGCATCTGTAGCAGGCTTCTGGGGAGTGTACGTGTTTTCATCCTGTCATAATGTGTTGTCTCAGTGGTTGGAGTCCCACATGGTGAGTGGGAAGTAGATAGACCCCCATCTTTGGGAGGACTGATTCACCCTGAAACAGACAGGTGGGCATCTCTTTTGAACAATGGTGAATCCTAATAAGGGAGGACAATCAACGTGTCAAGACCTCTTGTTGCATGTAACTATGAATCTTGTCATCCAATGAGTCAAGTCAGGGGGTTGCCATGTGCCCCAGAGGATGGGGAGAGAGGAACAGAATAGATCAAACAGGGGGTATTTAGTGGTCAAGGGAAAAGTTTTTCATTACCTTACAGTGATGGCCACAGGACATGGTAAATATCATCAAAATTTATTAAATTTTATTGTCTAAAATTTAAACTATACTGTAAACCATTGACAATGTTTAGTAGCTATGATTCACTATCTGTATAACAGTCATAACAATGCTACCATCCACATATAAAAAGGATTTTATATGGGGTGAGGAAAGAAGTAGGAGGTAGGGTATATGACAGTCTCTAGTATTCTGTGTGTGAATTTGCTGTGACCTAAAACTTCTTTGAAAATTAAATAAAAATTTGGAGACACTGTGGAGTGAGAGGGGGAAGGTTCCACAGTACAGACTGGAACCTGATAATGCAATGATAAAAGGAAAAATGTTTAAATTTTTAAAAAAAAATTTTGTTTTTTCCCATTTTTGAATATCCCAATTCTTGAATTTTATTTTAGTTATAGTGTTTTTTTTTAAGTTTCCATGTATTTTATCTTTTACATTTAAACTCATCATTATTTTTTCATTTTCCTATTATTTGTATTTGGCTATTATATGGGCTTCATCTTTTAAGGAACTTTTTGATCCCAGAAGGGTTACAATGGAGGTGGGAGAGGACCATTGGTGGGGGTGGTCAGGGATGGGGCTTTCATTGGAAGAAGTTCACCTGAATATACATAAAAGATATATAAAATTGTTGAAATGATCAAGGGGTGGGGCGTGGTCACAGTGGGTGGAGAATCACTCAATTAATGAGAGAATACTCACTTCACAGTCTAGAGAGCTCTGCCATATTCTCCAATGGAGTAGCAAGAGTCCCCCAAGTGCAAGGGCAGGGTCTGGCTAAGGAAGATGGTACACTTTTGGGTTCCTGTTGTTGATGACTAGCCTCAGGATTCTTGGCTCTTGTAATTGAAACTTAGCCTATTGTTATTGGGTGCCTAGGGGTTGCCACCTGATAGCCTCCTTATTGCTTAAATGTGGCCTCTCTCTAAGCCAAACTCAGCATATGAATGTATGACCTTCCCACCAGCATAGGACATGACTTCCAGGGATGAGCCTCCCAGGCAACGAAGGATTACTACCAAGAGCCAGCTGGCAATACAACTGGAAAAAGACCTTGAATAAAAGGAGAAAAGGTAAAGGCAAATGAGTACATATGGCTAAGAGACTTCAAAAGAGTCAGGAGGTCATCCCAGAGGTAAAGCTTACACACAACTCAGTAGGATCTCATAGAACACCAAAGTGGATATCATCCCACACAGAGGTGCTCCTGAGGGCTCTGGAGACACCCAGGTCCTATATAAGGGGGAATAGCTCCAGAGCTTGATGCTTTTCATTTGGCTCTGCTTTGGAATCTGTGTGCCTGAGAGTGACAGAGTTAGACTCAAATAAGTCCTCCCTGCACATCGTCCATCAGTTCCTTCTATTCAAACCTATAAGTGGTACTGGAGTTTTTAGGTGTACTTCCAGAGACTGGAGCCTTTGGCCTGCCCATGTGCCAGTTATGCCTGGAATCTCGGTGGAGCTGCAACTCCTACTCTACAGCTCAATTGACTCACTCAACACACCTGACGAGGATATGATGATGGAAAACGGCCATCCCAGGGAATCGAGAGAGTCTGCAGCTGCAAGCTGGATAATCCCATCCATTTTATTCATGGGATATAAACTCCCTCTCATTTGGAGGTGCAGTGGGCTTTACCATACCAGACTCCTCAGGATTGTGGGAAGAGCTGTGGACTACAGTGGACCTATTGGTATTCTGCTGTAGACATATTGTGATTCAAGCAATGGAAGAAATTACAACATTGATGTGGAGCCAGTGGACACTGGATGCTTTTGGGGCAAGAGGAGGGAACAGCAGTTGTAATACAGGGGCTTTTTTGGGACTTGGGATTTATCCTGACTGACATTTCAATGACACATATAGGCAATTTTATATCAGCATATAACATGCAGAACTGTGTGTGAGAGAGTGTTGTCTACTATGTGAACTATGGTCCATGCTTAGGGCAGAGCCCCAGGATGTGTATATCCATTGCATGTGATGTGCCACCCTAATGAAAGATGTTTATGTGGGAGGTTATGAGAGGTGTGGGAGGTGGAGAACATAGGAATCCCTGTAATTTTTGTATAACATTTATGTAATCTAAGCATATTTTAAAATATTAAAAAAATAAAAGAGTAGTATATTGTTAAAACAATATTCATTATTGACTAAAATGTGGTGAGATGGTAATTTAATTTTGGAATCACCAAAGAAAGAGTATATTGTGCTCTTTACATTGTTTATTAAAATAATACAAAGTAAAGAAATATATTTCATGAAAATAAAATAACTTTGAATCAATACTGAATAAAGCACAACTTGGCTTTCTTTACTCCTAATTTCAGCATCTCTAGAGTTCTTTCAAGCATAGAAAAAATAAAACAAGCTACATATATGAATTTATACAATCATTGATCTAGACAAATGTCATTAGCACCTTGAGCTCTCATTCCTTATACAAAAGTTGACAACAGCCAACAATACGCCTTTAAACTATATCAATCATCATTCTAAGCACACTTGATGCATTATCTATTATAATCCATGACAGTCCTATGAGATTGATACATTACTGTCTCAATAATTCTGTATTGATACAGAAACTGAGACATAAAGATGCAGAGAAACTTGCCCAATTTGCATAGTACTATGTAGAAGTGACAGCATTAGGAGGTTAGGCTTGCTATTCTTCAAAGTTCTTGCTCTTGGGAATGACTCAGATTTATAAAATGTTAGACAGCAGTTTTTCCAGCCTGCATGTATTTATCCTCAGGACATCAAGAGTAGAATATCAGTTTTACATTGTCCTAGATTTTTTTCACAGTTATTCCTCTCTGTAATTCTTTCAGACAGGAATTTTAAGGTTCTGATTAGTTCATGCACCCATACTCTCAATACCAGAATATTCTATGCCTTATGTCCCAGACTCCAAGATCACTTCCAAACTACTGCCCTAGAGAGTCTGCTTACCCAGCCTCTCTGGGTCTCATACACACACACCACCACCCCCAACATGTTCACTGATGCTACAGCCACAAGAGAGAACAGGATATACTAGTTTGGCTGCCATCTTGGTTGAAGCTGATAATTCTAATCCTCTTGGGAACTAAAAGTTCGGAACACCTTTAACTATTTGTACGTAATTTATATCTCTTTAAATATATCCATGAAATCATACTTGAAAATGTAGAAAAGGACAGACTGTAAGGATACCTGAGCCTGGAAAGCCAAATAAACCTTAGCCACAAATTACAGATACAGTTGGTTCTGTTTCCAAACCATGTAGATCCAGGATCCCAAAGAAAGAAGGAGTTATCTCCAGTCTGAGCATAGACTTTCTAAGAAGGTTTTAAAGATCTAATTAAGGACCTGCTACTCCAAGGTAACTTTCATTTGCTGCTGAGTTTGTGATGCTGACAACCCTTAATTTTTCAGCTTTAACATAATTTCTTTTTTCAAAGATTTGATAAGGTTAGAATGAATCTCATTTCTGGTATAATTCATGTAGTCCCTAAAGAGCAATAGAACAAATGTGTAGAAAGGAAGTTTATGGAAAGGTGTCTTCAAATGATTACGTTTTTCACCATCAATTTCTACTGAAGCTTAAAGCTCTTGGGAGTTTTCTGACTAAAGAAATTCATCCCCTGAGCTGGGACGCTTGAGGCCCACATTCGTAAGATGTTACGAGCCTTTAGAGCAAAAATAAAAGCTGCACATAAACTCAGATTTACTAAGGAAGCTTCTCTAAACAATCATTTTGAGTCAATTGAGGGAAAGAAATATTATATTTAAAGTGGATGAAATTCCTAAGCAGCAGTTAGTGATGAGTAAGTGATTGCTATCTCTGTGGGAATATTCTTTACAAATAAGATGGTTTATTGTAATAAACGCTGTTACATGTCTAAATGTATTCAGAAAGTTAGGTACAACAAGTGACTTCTTAATGGCAATTTTCTCTCAAGGAGAAGATAGGGTCTCCAGTTTACAGGTAAGTTGGATTTAAATATGTGTTTTTACTCTCACAGATCTTTATGAATAATGACCAGCATACCCAATATACTCAGAAAAGAAGTCATTTGAAATATTATGGAACAAGACTATAGAAAAAGAGCAAAACTTTTCCAAAATTATTTTAATGATAGTATAGGCAATGAATTATATTTATAAGAGAACTAGGATCATAAAATTGTTTTTCAAAAAGAACATAAAACTTATCCAATATCCATAATTCAAATAAACACTATTAGTATTTAAATCTTTTAAAGAGGCAGTTCTATTATATATGTCATTTTAGATAATTGAGACCATAATATAACACCATTTTATATTTTATTTTTCCATTCAATATTATCCTATCATCACCTTTCCAAATCAATAATTCTTCTTACAAATCACCTATTGATTTGGAATATGGAATTATGCTGTATAGTTATGAAATACCATGTACACATGAAATTCTTACAGATCACTTTGATGTGCACCTGATATTTCATAACTCTATATCATAAGTCATTTAACTGCTATTTGGGTGGTCTTCACATTTTCTTTAGTATGAAAATAAATGTGAAATATAATATATTCACACAAGCCTTGACGTTATTTTTTATTTAGCCTAGATTCTTAACAGAAAAGAGTACTAGTCCAAGAAAGATTTCCTTTTTATATAAAGATGTTTTTATATCCGGAATATTTAATACCAACACATAGTCACCAGCAGTGGATAATAGAACCCTGGTAAAACTTTGTTAATTTGCCAGTGAAAAGTATTTCACATTTTAACTTGCATTTCTTTGAGAGCTTATGAAATAGAGAGTATTTCAGATGTCGAACTGTTTTCAGGAGCATTATCTTTCCATTATTTTCACCTTTTCCTTATAAGTGTGTTCATAGAGATTGTCTTTATTTGCAAATGCTATTTCTATAATAATAGTTGCCTTTCACATTTGTTGCAAAACTGTTTCAAGTTTGTTCCATCTTTCTGAAGTTGAGTCCACCAGTTTCATGCTGTTTTATACCACTTCACTTTGTATAACATGCTTCTCTTATCCAGAGATCAGTTACATATGCATCTCTTGGTTTTTCTGTTTTTTAGCAGATTGATGCTTTAAGTTTCTAATACATGCATTTCTTTTCTTTCCCCTTCATTTGATTATTAGATTAAGAGAAGACTTACTTTGGTTTTGGGGGTTTCTTATTGATTTTTTAAAATTAGAGTATATGTTGGTTTACTTAATCATGCAGAAAATATATAGTTCAACTATAACCTCTCCTGTTATTGAACCTTGTACTAGTGTGGAACTTTTGTTACACGTGATGACTTATTATTATTACAATTGTACTACAATACAATTATATATTTATAATAACACATGATTTACATTAGGATTTTCTATTTTTGTGATAAAGTCCTATTATTCTTATTAATTTTTATTCTCCTTACATATATACAGGCTATGCTTACTTTGTTTAAACAAAGTGGTTGAACAAACTTTTATTACCAGAGTAAACATATGCAATATTCATTAAATATTATTTTTATTAATGTCCTTTTTTATTTGTCCTTATATGCTTCTTATTTAACTTTTGTGTATTCATCAGTTATAAAAAATAATAGGCTTTTGAATTTATTTATCAACTCTAATACTTTTCTGTTGCCTGATATAACTGATTTCTGCATTCAGATTTTTCCTAATTCATTTAAATTTCTTTTCAAACATCTTGAGATGAGTACATATTTAATTTATATTCACACATAGTACATTTAGTTTACTCTTAATATTATAAAAAGGAAATATTTCAAGCATAAAATTTATGATACGTGGTTTTCTTATTTTGGCTAACTTAAAAATAATCTGGAGGTGTTTGAAAGACTATTTTTATCTTTAGGATACAAACTTTGACATAAGTAATAATGATATTCTTCAATTCTTCTATGCCATTTGTTATTTCTCCTAAAAAATATATGAAAAAGTTTGGGCTAAATACGACTATGGCACATACACAACATCACTTGGCTACTTATCAGTAAAAACAAAATATAAATATATTCTGTCTATCCTAGAGAATATGCTTTGACCAATCATTTATAGTTCTTTCATGTCTGCATATTAAAATATCTGTTTTCTGAACAGGTGAACAGCCTCAGAGGATGTTTCATAATCTTCCTTAATTGGAGTGTTGATTTGCAAAGGACCCCTGATATTGATTATGACAGAAGATCTCTAAACAGTAAATTTTTAAGTTACTAATAAATTTGAGATATATTGCATGGCTTCAAGCTGTCAGTTTTTTTCCTTTTAGAATATTATTCTTACAGAGGTGTTTGATAAGTAATGCATGATAGTCCTATAAATTCTGTTTGAATGAAGCATGAGCTCATAAATATAACTACCATAGTGTATGTTTCTGCAGCCTCAAGTATTCACTCAGTTCAGTTAAGTCGGAAATGTGACTACATGATCCTTATTTTCAATCAGAACTTACCTAGCATTTGCTAGTCTCCCAGAAACATGTTAAACATAATAATTATCTGCAGCTTATTCTCATCAGCCTGAATGACTGCTTATAGTTAAACACCCTCTTCTTATTACTGATTTTTATGTTAGAAAATACTGTGACAGTGATTGGGAGAGATCCAGCCTTATATGATTGCAGGAAATGTGCCTGAAATGAAGTCATAAAACTGTATTTTGCATGTGTGTGTGCATATGTGCACCCGACTTATCTTCTTCACCCTCCTTGGCCAACCACGATTCCCAACACTAATCCTAATCAATGAAAACAACCCAGCCCTGCTAAACCCCATCAAACGACTAGCACTAGGCAGCATCTTCGCTGGCTTTCTAATCTCAAATTTCATCCCACCACTATTAATACTACAAACCACAATGCCAAATTACCTAAAACTGACAGCACTTGCTGTCATAATTACAGGATTTGCCCTAGCAATAGAACTATAAACCAAATCACACTTAATCTCCAAACCAACCACCCAACACACCCACACTCATTTTCTTCCCTCTTAGGGTTCTACCCAAACACCATGCATCGACTAACCCCATACTACCCCCTACTAATAAGCCAGAACCTAGCATCACTCCTAGACCTAATTTGACTAGAAAAAATCGCCCCAAAAAGTGTATCCTAACTCCAGCTTTCAGCATCCATAATCACATCCAACCAAAAAGGATTAATCAAATTATACTTCTTGTCCTTCCTAATTTCCCTATCCCTGGCCATACTACTCTTCCTTTAACGTCCATAAGTAATCTCAATCACAATGAAAATACTTACAAACAAAGACCACCCAGCCACAACCACCAGTCAACTGCCGTAACTATACAAAGCTGACCCGCCAACAAAATCCTCATGAACCAAAGTCAAATCACTACCCCCTAAAACAACCCAATCCTCTATGTCTTTCAAGGTGCAAAACACCAACCCCATCCCATCATCACTCACCAACCAAACAACCATCAATACCTCAAATAGCAGGCCCACAAACAGGCCACCTAAAATTACAACATTAGACCCCCAAGCCTCAGGATACTCTTCCGTAGCTATGGCAGTAGTATAACCAAACACCACCAACATATCCCCCAAGTAAACCAAAAATACCATCAACCCCAAAAAGGACCCGCCCATACACATTACGATACCACACCCGACCCCACTCCCCACAATTAACCCCAAACCACCATAAATAGGAGAC
>JAQZBX010109458.1:0-10460 GCA_029593785.1 Cabassous unicinctus
ATTCTGAATTTTCTGGAAATCATTAGGCTATTCTCGAGTGCAAAGAGATTGTGAAGAAAGTATCCATATATAATTACCTACTCTTATGACATATTATACTTTTTTAAAAAGAATTAAAACTAAAATCAAAGTCAGTTTTACATAGAAACAGAATACACATATACAAAAATGAAAACCCAGAAATTCAGAGTACGAAAAGCTCCCATCTTCAAATTTCTCCTATGGCTTAGGAAGTATGTTCTGAACACCCAGAAGAGGAAACATGATATGAAGTTTCCACAAGGTGGCATAGAGTGACTCAAAAGTTTACAAGATATCCTGGGGAAAAAGAGTGTTTCATATAAGCAAAGGTCCTAATCCATCAAGCAGACTGTATCACCCTCCATTCAGTACACGCGTGATTATAGCCTCAAACAATGAAGAAAAATATAAGGAAGACCACTTTACAGATATAGGTAAATTCAAAGCTTCATATTTGTCTCTAGCAACCCTCTTTTCCTTAATACATATTTTTAGTGATGCATATGATTCATACATGAACATGCACAAACTTGAAATCTAGAGCAGATACCACGACCTTAGAAAATAAAGGGGCATGGTACCTTACAGTGGTCCCATACACACAACCACAGTGGAAACTTGAAATGTGATTCATTTTTTAAAAATGGCCAGAGCATTTCTGAAACACAAATTATAATTATTATCCATGGCTCAGCTTGTGTATCCAATTCCTGACATCCCCAAGATTTTTAAAACATATCTGTTTCATTGAGACATATTAAACCAATATCTTTTTATCCAATACATACATTCCCTGGTCCTTGATATATTTACAGTGGTGGGCATTCATCTCTTCAACCATTAATAAACCTTTGCAATGCCTCTATAATAATTATAACAAACAAAGAAATACCAGAAGAATAAATAAGAAATTATTCACTTCTCAATTCATTTGTTGACACTAACATACATAGGTGTTTTCCTGGCTGTCCTTGAACAACTGTTTTATCTATCAGTTTTATTTATATGTGATCCCTTACTATATCATGTGGAAAAAGAGAACAATGAATGGCTTTTCTAAAGCTGTTGAAAAGTTCTTAATTTTAATATAATGAACAGAAACATATATTAGATTGAAAGAAAATGTCAATTTTAAAAGGGAGTATATATAAATCGATAATTCAGTGGAGATCTTTTCCATGATTTCATGATTGTTTACTGAATGTTTAGAAGGCTTGGCATTTTTTTTTCAAGGAAACCATTCCTAATTCCTTGGACATAATTGGGCTGTTCTCAAATGCAGAGAGATTGTGATGCAGGTATCCATATATAAATACTTGCTCTTATGACACATTGTAATTTTTAGAAAGTAGTGTAAATATAATCACATTCATTCTAACAATGAAACAGAATCCACATATACACAAATGAAAACCCAGGAACGCAGAGTAGAAATATCTCCCAACCTGTAAATTTCTCCAATGGGTTATGAAGGAGCTTGTCATCACTCAGAGGGGAAAGGGACTTGTAGGGTCCACAACGTGACAGAGAGTGACTCAAATGTTTGCAAGATATCATGGGGGAGAGGAATCATTCATAAAATTCAAACACATAAGCCATCAAACGAGCGTACCTCCCTCCATTCTATAAATGCTTGATTTTAGCCTCCAACAATGTAGAAACACAAAATGAAGAGAAAGTTAGAGGAATAGGCAATTCCAAAGCTTCATATTTGTCTCTCACCACCCTCTTTCTCTTAATATATAGTTTTAGTGGTGTATATCAATCATACATAGCCATACATAAACTTAAAGTCTAGAGCAGAAATTACAACCTTAGAAAATAAAGGACCATAACACCTTCCACTGGTCCCATACACACATCTCGAGCAGGAACTTGACTTGTGATTAATTTCTAAAAATTGGCCCTACCATTTCTAAAACACGAATAATAACTATTACTCATGGCTCCCCTTGGGTGTACAATTCCTGACACCCCCATGATTTTAAAATGAATCTCTTTTATTGAAACATTCTAAACCTATAACCTATGTATCCAATGTCTACATTCCCTGGTATTTGGTATATTCACAAAGTTGTGCATTCATTGCTTCAATCATTATGAAATCTTTTCAATATCTCTATAATAATTATAATAAAAAAATAAAAATCAGAAGAACACGAAAAAATTTTCACCTCCCAATCGCTATGCTGACAGTCATGCATAGTTTTTTTCTGGCCATTCTTGAGCAAATATTTTTCTTTTTCTCTCAGTTTTATTGATATATGATCTCATACAACATCATGTGGAAAAAGTGAGCAATGAATGGCTTTTTTAAAACTGTTGAAAAGGTCTCTATTTTAAAAGTGTGGACTGAAATATATAATAGATTGAAAGAGAATGTCATTTTTAAAAGGCAGTGAAAGATTAAGTTAGATTTAATATAGTCAATGATAAGAAAGTGATAGTATGGCACAAACACCTATAAAAGAATATAAATAGTCTGAAGTAATGAAAATAAATTGCAACAAAATTTTAATTATTATATTCCCCATAGATAACATGGATATTATAATCTCTAGGAATGAAATAAATTTTTGTTATACCTTGCAATTTCCATTGAGGCATTCATACTTTCTGAGTAAAATAGGTCCTCTTTGGAAATTGCACACATCTCATTTCCTAAATTAATTCACATAACAAGATCACTAGGAAGACCATAGTATTTCCAGCCAGCAATCCTCAGAGCAGTGGAATCCAAGGGCAGAGTTAATAATTAGAATAGAATGAGAAATTAGTGCCATCTCAATGAAGAGTGAACATTATCAAAATTCACCAGACACCACACACGTCCCAACTTAGACAATGGAAAATTTTCAAGTAACATGAAATTGAACTTTTGCACTGGATTCCAAAATGGCTCCCAGGGGTGGAGTTTGGCACACTAAATTCATGGTCATCCTGCCATTGCTGACCCAGGAAAAAGAGCCACGAGTTGGTGGCTTGAAACTAGCCTGGCTTGTCTCCTTTCTGCTCCTCCAAAATAGGGACCTCACCTGGGTGGAACACAAACATTTCTGCAGACTAATTATTCGTGCTTCGGGGCATGGAGATTGGGGTATTTGGAAAAGACACCAGCAGGAGAGAAGGCACTTTTAAAAAAGAAAAGAAAGAGGAGAACAATGGAATCTTGGAAGAAAGAAACCAAGCTCTAATCCTCTTTTATAGTGTGAGGCGGTGCAGGTTGAAAATTAGAATTGAAAGAAGAAATCCACTAGCCAACTCAGAATTTTGTGGAAAAAATTAAACAAATGAGTCTTCCATACAGACACACCATATTCAACCAACTATCCAGACATGTTGAAAGAAGGGTATGAAAGTGGGTTTAAGCATAAGGTATGGTCACTGGCTGGTGGAAACAATGTCATGATATTTTGTCATGATCTGCAAGAAATATTCCAATGCATGTGGTGTGATGCTGGAGGAAAATGGTTTGAGTATTCTGAATTACAGGATAAAGGTTTTTTTTCAGTTTACAAATTCTGTTAAGAAACATATATTGAGAAAAAGAAGAATGTGGCCATTTAGAGGTGAAATTTGGATATAATTCAGATTAGGATGATGATATTTCCTCATATACCAATTTGGTGTAATTAAAATTAAGAAGAGAAAATTTTAATACCTCAGTAAAATACAGATTTTAAAAGAATGATTAACTATCTATTTTGGTATACAAATAAATCTTTACTTAGACAGAAAGAATAATTCTACATACCCTGTCAATGCTAATTGGAAATGAAAGGTTTAAGCCCTTATAAATAGTAAAATCATTAAAAATAAGAGACTTCAAAGAGAAGAGTTCATACAGCATGCGTATTTTACATAAAACTTTGGACTACATTTCCTTCCTAATAGTTATTGAAATAATATTGAACTACATAAACTTGATGAATAATAATGGGAGAACAAGAAATGCTTCTCAGTGATTCCTCAATTATTAAATAATCACAATTTAAATAGATAATTCAGAGCGATCTTTTTCCCATGATTGCATGATTGTTTACTGAATGCTTAGAAAGACCCAGATTTTATTTCACGGTATCACTTCCTGAATTTCTGGACATCATTGGGCTGTTCCCGAGAGCAGATTTTGATGAAGGTATCCATATATAAATACCTCCTTTTATGACATATTGCAATTTTTTAGAAAGTATTTGAAATAAGATAAAACTCATTCTTACAAAGAAACAGAATCCACATATACACAATTGAAAACCCAGGAACTCAGGGTGCAAATAGCTCAAAACCTCCAAATTTCTCCTATGGCTTATGAAGGATCTTGCCAACACCTTGAAAAGAAAAAGGGACTTTTATGGTCCACAAGGTGACAAAGAGTGACTCAAATATTTAAAAGATATCATGGGGGAGATGAATGGATCATTAAAGTCAAAGACCTAATCCATCAAGAAGAGTGTACCGCCCTACATTCTATGAATGCTTGATTATAGCGTCTAACAATGAAGAAAAAAAAATGAGACTACATTAGAGTTAAGTAAACCCAAAGCTTTATATTTGTCTCTCAAAACCCTCTTTTTATTAATACGTATTTTTCATGATGCATATCAGTTGTACATTAGCAGGCATAAACTTGAAGTCTAGAGCAGGCATCACATCCTTAGAAAATAAAGGGATATAACACCTTACAATGGTCCCATCTACAGCCAAAACTAGAATTGTGATTCATTTTTAAAAATTGGTCAGAGCATTTCTGAAACATGACTAATAACAATTATCCATGGTTCTACTGGGGTGTATTATTCCTGACATCCACACGATTTTTAAAACAAATCTGTTTAATTGAGACTTATTAAACCAATATCTTTTTTATCCAATGAATACATTCCCGGGTCATTGGTATGTTCACAGTGGTGTGCATTCATCACTTCAATCATTATTAAACCTTTTCAATACATCTATAATATTTATAATAAATAAAGAAAAACAGAAGAATAAAGAAATTATTTATCTCTCAATTCATTTGTTGAAACTGACATACATAGGTTTTTTTTCTGGCTGTCCTTAAACAATTATGTTTATCTATCAGTTTTATTTATATGTGATCCCTAACTATATCACGTGGAAAAATTGAAGAATGAATGGCTTTTTAAAGCTGTTGAAAATGTCTTAATTTTAATATTCTGAATGGAAACAGATATTAGATTGAAAGAAATTGTTAATTTTAAATGGTAGTGTAGGTAAATTAATAACTCTGAGGAGATCGTTTTCCATGACTTCACGATTGTATACTGAATTTTAAGAAGGCTCTGGATTTCGTTTCAAGGTAACCATTCCTCATTTTCTGGACATCATTGGGATGTTCTAGAGAGCAGAGTGATTGTTATGCAGGGATCCACATATAAATACCTGCTCTAATGATATAATTTAATTTTTTGATTGTATAATTAATGCAATCAAATGCATTTTTACAAAGAAACAGTATTCACATATATACAAATGAAAACTCAGGAACTCAGAGTACAAACAGCTCCCAGGCTCCAAATTTCTCCTATGAATTATGAAGGACGTTGCCAACACCCAGAGGAGAAAAAGGGTACTTGAAGGTTCACAAGGTGACAAAGAGTGAATCAAATATTTACAAGTTATCATGGGGGAGAGGAATGGTTCATAAAAGGGACCTAATCCATCAACCACAGTGTACAGCCCTCCATTATATGCACACAAGATTATAGCTTCCAACAATGAAGAAACACAAAAGGAAGACCACTTTAGAGAAATAGGTAATTCCAAAGCTTCATATTTGTCTCTCAGCACCTTCTTTCTCTTAATTTATATTTTTTCTGATGCATCTCATTCATACACGAACATTCATAAAATTGAAGTCTAGAACAGAAATCACAACCTTAGAAAATAAAAGGACATAACACCTTACAGTTGTCCAACCTCCAGGAGAACCTTGAATTGTGATTAATTTTTAAAAATTGATCAGAGCTTTTTTGAAACACGACTGATAACTATTAACCATGGCTCAACTTTGTTGTATAATTACTGACATCCCCACCAATTTTAAAAACAAATCGGTTTTATTGAGACATATTAAGCCAGTATCATATTTATCCAATGTGTTCATTCCCTGGTGTTTGGTGTATTCACAATGGTATGCATTCATCTCTTCAATCTTTATTAATCCTTTACAATATCTCTATAATAATTATAATAAATAAACAAAAAAACGGAATAATAAAGAAAAAATTATTTTCCTCACAATCCATTTGTTGACACTGATATATATATATTCTGCCTGTCCTAGAAAAACTTTTTTGTTTATCTATCAGTTTTATTGATCTGTGATCCCATACTACATCATGTGGACAAAGTGAACAATGAATGGCTTTTGTACAGCTGTTGAAATGGTCTGCATTTTAAAATTATGAACTGAAAAGGATATTACATTGAAGTCAATGTTAATTTTTAAAGGGAGTGTGAGTAAATCGATAATTCTGAGGATATATTTTTCAACAATTTCACGAATTTTTACTGATTTTTTGAAGGCTCCAGATTTTGTTTCAAGAAAACCATTCCTAACATTCTCGTCATCATTGGACTGTTCTAGAGTGCAGAAATATTGTGATGGAGGTATCCCTATATAAATACCTATTCTTATGACATATTGTGGGGTTTCATTTGTTTATATGTTTATTCTGTTTCTTTGTAAAAATGAGTTTGATTTTATATTCAATACATTCTAAAAAAAATTGCAGTATATCATTAGAGCACGTATTTATATATGGATACCTGCATCAAAATCTCTCTGCACTCGAGAACAGCCAAATTAGGTCCAGAAAATCAGGAATGGTTTCCTTGAAACAAAATCCAGAGTCTTCTAAACATCAAGCAAATAACAGTGAAATCATGGGAAATGATGTCTTCTGAATTATCAATTTGCATACACTCCTTTTTAAATTAACATTTTCTTTCAATCTAATATCCATTTCAGTTCCTAATTTTAAAACAAAGACCTTTCCAATACTTTATTATTTATTGTGACCAAAAATCAAATTTTTCACAATACAAACCAATATATGTACAATTGTATAGAGATATATATGTGTATAAGTGCTTTTGCTTACATAAATGTTATTTTTTTCACATATATTTTAAAAGATGCTTAGATTACATAAATGTTATACAATGATTACAGGGATACACATGATCTCCACTTTCTATACCTCCCATAACATATCACATTATATCTTTCATTAGGGTGGCACATCACCTGCAATGGATATACATAACTTGGGGCTTTGCCCCTAAGCATAGACCAAAGTTCACATTGTTGACCACACTCTCCCACACAGTTGTTCATGGTATATGGTGATGCAAAATGGTGTATATCCATTGCCACAATGACACTCATGCAACACCCAAGGCCTGAAAAAGCCCCTGTATTACAACTGCCCTTCCCTTCCCTTCTGCGAAAGCATCTAGTGGCCACAGGCTCCACCTCACTGTTACAATTTCTTCCATTGCTGGAATCACAACCTGTCTACAAGAGAATAGGATTAAGTCCACTCTAGTCCATAGCTCTTCCCCCAATCCTGAGGGAACTGGAATGGTGATGTCCTCTCCACTTCCAAGTGAGAGTGGTCTTATATCCCATATATAAAGTGGATGGGATTATCCTGCCTTCAACTGCAAGCTCTCTCCATTCCCTGGAATGGCCATTGTCCATCATCGTCTCCTCACCAGGTGACTTGTGTGAGTCCATTGACTGTAGAGTATGAGATGCAGCTCCACCAAGATTCCAGGCACAGCTGGTGTGTAGGCCAGCCAGAGGCTCCGGTCTCTGTAAGTACACCTACAAACTCCAGCAGCACATATAGGTTTGAATAGAAGGGACTGATGAACCATGTGCACAGAGGACTTAATTAAGCCCAACTCTGTCACTCACAGGAGCACAGATTCCAAAGGAGAGCCCACTGATAAGGCTTCAATCTCTGGGGCTATCCCCCATTATATAAGACCTGAGTGTCTCCAGAACCCTCAGGAGTCCCTTTGTGTGGGGTGATATCCATTGTGGTGTTCTATGAGATCCAACTGAGGTGTGCGCAAGTGTTACCTTTGGGATGACCTCCCGACTCTCTTTGAAGACTCTTAGCCACATGAACTCATTTGTCTTTACTTTTTCCCACTTTTATTTAAAGTCTTTTCCAGTCATGTTTCGAGTTGGCACTTGGAATTAATCCCTTGTTGCTGGGGAAGATCATCCCTGGGAGTCATGTTCCACATTGGGGGGAGATAATCCTTTCACATGCTGTGTTTGACTTAGAGGGAGTCCACATTTCAGCAACAAGGAGGCTCTCAGATGGTAACCCTTAGGCGCCCCGTAACAGTAGGCCACGTTTCAATTACAAGAGCAAACACTCCTAAGGCTAGTCATCAACAAGAACCCAACAGTGGGCCATCCTCTTTTGCCGAACACTGTCACTGCACTCAGGGGACAGATGCTGCTCCCTTGGAGAATGTGGCAGAGATCCCCAGGCTTGGAATTCGGTATTCCCTCATTTATTGAGTGATTGTCTATCCACCATGACTATGCCCCATGCCGCGAGCATTTGAACAATTTTATATAACTTTCATGTATATTCAGATGAACTTATTCCCATGAATCCCCCATCCCAGACTTCCCTCACCAATGATCCTCTGCAGCCCACATTGTAATCTTACTGTGATCTAAACCTTCCATGAAGATGAAATCCCTATATTAACCAAATACAATTAATAGGAAAATGAAACAAAAATGAGAAGTTTAAATGCAAGAGATAATAGAAAAGGAAACCCAGAAAAAGAACTAAAAATAAAATATAATTAATGGATTGTGATGTTCAAAAAAAGAAAATGGGAAAAAACGAAAGAATTTATTTAAATTTTATTTTAGTTTTTTCTCCTTGTATCACTGCATTATAATGAAAACCATTCCCCATGACCCCTAAATACCCCGTATGATCTTTCCTGTTCTTTCCTCCCCATCCCCCTGTGTCATATGACAGTCCACAGCCTTGACTCATGGGATTACAAGATTCATAGATAAATGCCCTGTGTAGTCTAACCTGCAATTCGTAATCTATGCAACTGTTAACACTGCACCAACAAACCCAGTAATATCACTACCCACCTGTCCTATCCTTCAATATGCAAATATACTCAATCACTTTACCATAGATTATGTCCATATAGGTGATGGCTCACAACCTACTCGTCTCTCTCCCTTGTTAACCTATCTAACAGACAGTGGTTCTCAAGATTGTTCACTTTCCTCAATTCAAATCAGTGAGGTCATATACTGTACATCCTTCACTGCCTTGGTTGCTTCACTCAACATAAGGTCTTCAAGATTCATCCATGTTATTCTATGTGTTAGCACTTTATTCCTTCTAACAGCTGAGTAATATTCCATTGTATGTATGTAGCACATTTTTCTTTTCCATTCATCTATTGATGGGCTGATTCCAACTTTTGGCAATTGTGAACAATGCTGCTATGAATATTGGTGTGCATATATCTGTTTGTGTCTTTGTTTTCTTCTGGGTATATAGCCAGCAGTGGTATTGTTGGATCATTTGGAAAATCTATTGTTAGTTTTCTGAGGAATTACCAAATTGTCCTCCACAGTGCCTGGAGCACGCCACAATCCCACCAGCAGTGGATGAGGATTCCTATTCCTGCACATCCTCTCCAACACTTATATTCTGCTGCTTTTTAATAGCTGCCATTCGGATGGGTGTAAGATGTTATCTCATCCGGGTTTTGATTTGCATTTCCGTAATAGCTAGCATTGTCGAGCATTTTTTCAGGTGCTTTTTAGACATTTGTATTTCTTCCTTGAAGAAGTTTTTTTCCACGTCATTTGCTCATTTTTTAAATGGGTTGTTTGTCTTTTTATTTTGGAGGTGTAGGATTTCTTTATATATGTAGGATATTTGGCTCCTATCAGATATATGGTGTATTAGTCAGCCAAATGGGTGCTAATGTGAAATACCAAAAATTGGTTGGATTATATAAAGGGTTTTTTGTTTGGGGTAGAAGTCCACAGACACGAGGAAATAAAGTGTTAATTTTCTTCTCACACCAAAATCCATTGCCACGTGTTGGAGGAAGACAGTTGCTGATATTTGCCAGCTTTCATGCTTCTTAGGTTCCTCTCTTCCCAGGGTTGCATTTCTCTCTGGGCTTAGCTCCTGTGTCCTCCACAAGTCAGCTGCAGATGATGAGGCATACAGCTCGCTTCTCTTGTCCTGGGGCCTTCTTTACAACATCAAACCTGCTTCTCAAAAACTGCCACAACTCTGTTCTTTGTCTTTCCTTTTATATTCAATTCCCTGCCAACTAAGTGGTGGGGCTCAATGCCTTACTGGCATAGCCCAGTCAACACCCTAATCATA
>JAQZBX010109459.1:0-10460 GCA_029593785.1 Cabassous unicinctus
CTTTGAATTTAAATTAATCAAAGGGTATCATGCCCAGAGGAACAGACCACTTTATAAACCTAATCAATAGCCCTTTTTTTGGAATTCATAAACAATATCCAAACTGCTACAAGGATCTTCATTGGAGTTTCTGGCTTGAAGCCTGCCCTACAGAATTTGAACTAGTGCATTCCCATGGTCACGTGAGACCATTCCATAAAATCTCATGCTATTTACAGATATCTCTTGTCGGTTCTGTTTCCCTTGAGAACCCTGACTAATAAGCTTCTCACTGGATTTGGCTCATCTGTCTTCCCTGGAATTGCCCAGCCTGAACCTGCTTACCTGCCTTCCAACTGCTGCGGGCTGAAATGTCTTTTGTCCCCTTTCTTTTCCTGGCTAATACCTACTTGTCCTTCAAGATTCCAACTGGGTTCTCACCCCCTCCCTCAATGCTGCATTTGGCCCCTCTGGGCTCCCGTAGTATCCTATACATTTTTCTACTCCTCTCTACTCACCAGTTGTTTAGTTGCATTTGAC
Source organism: Cabassous unicinctus (assembly GCA_029593785.1). Taxonomy (NCBI): domain Eukaryota; kingdom Metazoa; phylum Chordata; class Mammalia; order Cingulata; family Chlamyphoridae; genus Cabassous; species Cabassous unicinctus. Next base: position 520 of record JAQZBX010109459.1, read on the forward strand.
CCCCACCACCTTGGGAGCTCCAGGAGGGAAGAAGCTGCATGTCATTCATCTTGGAGTCCTCAGTGCCTGTTTTAACTGGACATATCAAAGATGCTCAGATTGTCCTGAGGTGACTGGCACAGTGCCTGTAACACTGGTGCTTGTTCATATTATTAATGGGTTGATTGGCTGGATGCCACCAATAGAATCTTTGGTATGGGAAGAAGATTCAGGAATCTTGAGAATCAGAAAATGTGGCTTTTCATTTTAAAACCTGTTGTGTACCTCTGGGTAAATTACTTCTTGGGTACTCAGTTTCCTTATTTATGAAATGAAGGCATTGCCCCAAGGATCTTTCCAGCTCTGATACTGTATGAAGATGACCCCATCTGATAAACTTTTTTTTAACAAATCAATTTTATTGATAAATATTAATAAACATACAATTCATCCAAAGTGTACAATCAGTGGTATTTGCTATAATCACATAGTTGTGCATTCATCACTTCAATCATTATTAGTGTGTTTTCATTATTTCAATAATACTAATAAACAAACATACAAACAAATTTCCTCACCTCTCAATGTATGCTTTCCCCACTGTACATAGCTTCGTTTCTGGCTCTTCTATCTGATAAAATTTTGACTGTAGGCTGCCATGGAACCAAGCAATGAATTCTAAGTATTGCAAATATTACCCATTGACATCATTTCCAAGAGAGAGAAACTTAGTTGTTTGCATATTTTTAAGATTGTGCCCTTGATGAGGAGCTATGGCTGACTAAATTTGGTGGAATCATAAACATATCCATATTCCACACACTCTTCCCTCTTTCCACTAAACTTCAGTGGATCCTAATTCTCAAGATTTTTGTCTCCATTGAAATTTATTGTCCTCTCTCCAGTTTAGCCAATGTTTAGAGACATTTTCAAGAATTTTCAATTCTTAACTAGCAAAAGCATGACAAAATGACAGACCTCTTTGAAGACAAAAGAAGATTTCTGTTCTCTTATAATGAAGTCCCTAACATAGTGGGCTCTTGAAACTCAATTATAATTACAAAATTATATGCGTATATATGTGTATGTATGTATCTGTATACATATACATAGATATATATGTATGTGTCTATATATATGTTTATATAGAAAACATTACATGATTATACCACATCAGGCCTGAATTCTCCACCCACCAGTCCTGATGTAAAAAAAGATGTACTTCTAATTTTCCATTGATCTGTGAGCACAGCTGAGGTGTAAGTTCCTGGGGTCTCTGTGCTGCAGCCTCCACCAGATTGATTATTCATAGTTTGGTTATCCCAGGTTTGGATCATGGAAGCCTCTTGTCTTGCCTTCCCTGTCTTCACCTGCCCACCTTATCGCTTATTTACAAATTCACTATACCTCCTCTAGAAAACACAAAATGGCATAAAGCTAAAACTTAAGCGGTTTTGCTCTTCATTAGAGGTTTCATTTCACAGTTGGCTGGAGGAGGAGGAAGTAGAAAGCAATGCTGTAGTAGGATGATTAAGTTCTTATTGCGATCTCTTCTGTAATAAAAAAAAAAAAATTCCATGAAGCTGAATTACTCTCATCTCATAAGTATCTCACTCTTGTGGCATGTCTTGACAGTGATTTCTTCTTGCCTCAGTTTCACCCCCTAAAAAATGGGGATAAACAAACATTTGCCACCTGAAAGTTTCTAAGGGCTGCCAAGGAGGCTGGTTAGTGGTGAGAGAATGGCTGGTAATTAGAGGGTATTATCTGCCACCCAAAATAAAAGCATTTCACAAACATACCCAAAAAGCTGCCATGACTTGCCAAAGGAGCCTTCCTTGCAATCAGGCAGAGTCAGGAAGAAGACTAGCATGGCTGAATTCTACCCAGGGTTGGTTGGCATTGATGACAGAGGGAATTCACTAGGTGTTCGTTCATGTCTTTTCAGATGAGGGTGAGGGGTGGTCGACAGAAAGGCAGGAGGGAGACAGGTGAATGAGAGACATACTTGAGGAAATGAGTACGAAAGTGAGGATTTTAGAGAAAGAATTGATTTCCAATAAAATTCACAATTCACTTGCTAAGGTGAGGGAATATAGCAAAGTTAAATGTTTTGACTGCAGAAATAAAATTAAGGGAGAGGATAAATCCCACTTGGAAGAAGAAAAGAGAATGAGCTTCTCCTTTCACATGTGGCATTAATTTGTTAAAATTCATGCACTAATTTTTTATTTCCATAACATTCCTGGGACTTTTTGCTCTATTGACAATACACAGGATGTGGCAATTGTGAGTGCTTGGTGACACCCACCCACCCACACATGTATAAACACAAACACAATTTCCAGGCACCCCAGGTGTCCTCCTTTCATTTCTTTTCTTTAACCAAGCTATGCTTAGAGTACATTTTACTGCCCCTATATCAGCTCATGTCATCTGACCATTCTTTGTAGTATGACTGCCTTCTCACACTGTTTGGTTTCAGAATTTGTTTCTAATCACACAAAACATAATGATGCCAGCCCTGCCATGTAACCCAATATGAGCAGTTCCAGAACTCTGGTCCTCAGTTTTCTTTTCTACAAAATGAAGTTCTCCTGAAGTCTGAAACTGAGGTTCTTCAAAAACCTCTTGAAATGTCAGCTCAAGATCTCAGACTCTGAATAACTGGGCAGATGGAGTGGTTTCATCAGCAGGACTTCTGCGTGACCCTTCAGTGTCGTCTCACCTCACAGCAGACCATTACTCAGGAAAGAGCTGCTGTGAGCATTATGCTGGATTTCCATTGCTCTGCTGGAGGAAGCTCACTTTGTTCACCAAGCCAATTGTATGCATCTCTTTCTATCTCCCATTCAGTGACATCACATGAGTAGCTTGAAATCAGCTGTAGTGGGCGTATTTATACCATGGAAATTGGCAAACACTACAGATTGCTCTCCCCTCCCCTGAAAAGCCAGTTGTTAAACATTTATCCAGCATACCACTGGATTTCTCTCTCACTAGTGCTCTCATTTCCAAAGAAAAGATTACCTTTGTATAGACCATGGCCAGAGACTCCAGGCTTCTTGGAGGCTGGACACAGGCTTTGTGCCCAGTGCCTGCTTTGTGCTCAGTGCTCATAGGCTCCCTGTTAACAGAAGGTTACCCAGAGTGAAAATGTTCTCCCCGCTTTCCAGGAGCTATCACATTAGAGGGGACATCATCTCCTTGTTTGTGTCAACATTAGACAGCCACAAATGCACAAATACACATCTGCAGCTGTCCCCACACCAAAGTTCAAGTATACATTCGTGGCCCCTATATCCAATGCATCTTGCTTCCCCAGTTTGAGTTCATCTTCATCAAGGCTCATTTCTTTGTACTCCAACCTTCACTTCCCAGTCAATACTCCCAGTTTTCCAAGCTTATCACTGCCTTCTTTCTGTTTAACTCACTGAAATGTTCATACAAATGTAATGAAGCACATGAAAGAAGAGCTGGGAGCAGTTGTTTTTGAGCCTATGGCTGCAGAAGTTTCCAACACTGCTAGTGACAGCCATCTTAACACTTTTCTTTTAGCAACCCAGTCCATTTTTATACTATTTTATAATATTATTGGTCAAACATTTGTATTATCTCATAGTTTTGCAGAGTTTTGTCATGCCCCACCATCTTTGCCTCACAGTCACATTATTCATGGATTCTATATTTGCAAATTCTCTTACTCTCTAAAATTTATTTGTAACCCCAAAGTCAATACTCAGTGCTTTCACAGTCATTTAGGGACATGTGCAGAGTAGCAAAAAAATTGGGTCACCTGACGCACATGTTCTCAGCTGAGGTTGAGCAAGACAGCACTCTCCCTTCTTACTTCAGCTTTCATACTTTGTAAACAAGTGTTCTATTCACAGTATATTTAGTGCCACTTTTTGCATTTTTATGCTTTTTATTGATTTTACTGTTTAAAATGGCCCCCAAGCATAGTGTTGAAGTGCTGTCTAGTGCTCCTAAATGCAAGAAAGCTGTGTTGTGCCTTACAGAGAAAATGTGTGTGTTAGATAAGCATTGTTCAAGCATTAGTTATGTTGCTGTTGGCTGTGAGTTCAATGTTAATGAATCAACAATATGTATAAATAAAGTGTCTTTTAACAGAAACACACATAAAGCAAAATTACGTATTGATAGGTTGAAGAAAATGTTGTGACCAGAGGCTTGCAGAAATCTAACCCTGTATTGTCCCCAGGAACAGTGGTTCAGTATTTGCTTACTCATGTTTGCAGCAACTTTATAAAACCTAACTACCGCAAATGCCAAGAATCTATTACAACTATAATCATAAATGACTGCCCTGTTCAAGCCCCCTTCAATGATCTCCCATATCCTACTATATTAATGCAAACTCCTCACCTTATTAAATAAGGCCTCCACAATTGTCCCAACTTAGTATTGATCTGTCTTCCCACTAGATATATTCTATTTGCTCTCAGCCAAACACAACCTGTTATTTCCTCTTTCAAGACTGCTTCCTCTCTCCACCCAAGCCCACCTTGACTATCAGTTCCATTATGGTCTACCTTGAATATCACCCGTCAGGAATAAATGGGGTCCCTGGCTTCCCGAAGGATGTGGCTTCTTTAAGCTGCAAGGGTCAGCTCCTTGGAAAGGCATATCTAAGAATCTCAGAAGAGTCTATCAAAGGGATGATTCTTGGCTCCAAAATACATTATCTCTTCCCCTTCTTCATCTTCTCTGCTTTTCAAGTTTTGATCATGGCTTTGCTTTTCCCATCTTCTGTTTCAGTTTTTCACTCAGATTTCTTCCTCCCCATCTGCCAGGAGGGAGTTTTTGGCTTAGTCTCTGGCAGAGCTACTGCTCTTGCCCTTGAACTACACTCAAATCCCTTCCTTGCCCCTGATATTCTGTTTCAGTGTCTGGTCCCCTTAGTCAAAGGACCAGCAAATTTTTTCTATAATAGGCCAGATAGTAAATATATTGAACTTTGTAGGCCATGTGGTCTCTGTTGTAACTACTCAACTCAGCGTTTATAGCAGGAAAGCAGCTATATACAATATATAGTCAAATGGATTTTTAAAGAATTAGTTTTATTGAAATGTATTCACAAACCATACGGCCTATCTAAAGTGTACAATCATTGGCATTCAGTATAATCAGAGTTAAGCATTCATCACTTCAGTCAATATTAGAGCATTTTCATTTCTCTAAAAAAAAGAAGAAAGCAACAACAAAAAAACAAAAACAAACAAAAAAACCTTGTCCCTTAGTAGTTACCTCTCAATCTCTCTATCCTTCTCCTGCCATATATAACTGCTAATCTATTTCTGTCTCTCTAAATTATTTGTATTTACGTTTTGTATAGATGGAGTCTAACAATATGTAGTAACTTTTGTCTAGTTTTTTTCACTTAGCAGACTTCCCCCCCCTTTTTTTGTAAACATTGATGGAAGGTTTTAATATATTACTGTACCCTACTGTTCATAGTTTTCTTTGGTTGTATTTTTGCCCATATATCACCCTGATAGTAACATCTTGTAACATTAACGTACATTTGTTCTCTTTCAGAGAAAAACGTTTTTATATATGCATTATTAACCATACTTATTTTTCACAGAAGAGTTCATTGTGCTATACAGTCTAGTGATCCATGTGATCTTAGACTTTCCTTTTCAACCACTATTATACCCCTATATTAACGCTAATTACAAACACTATGATGTGCTTTCACCATTTCTATGTATTTCTAAACATTCCCAAACAACCTTTTTACTAATTCTGCACAGATTATATGTCATCTTTCCATTCTCTAACCTCATTCTATTTTCTGGTGACTTATATTCTAGCTGTTATCTCATGAATTTGCTCATTATATTCACTTAACATGATATTCTCCAGGATATCCATGTTGTATTATGCTTCACAACTTCATTACTTCTTACAGCTGAATAATATTCCATCATGTATATAAACCACAATTTATTTATCCATTTGTTAGTTGATGGACACCTGGGTTATTTCCATCTTTTGGCAATTGTGAATAACTCTGCTGTGAACATCGTTTGTGTCCCTACTCTCAGTTCTTCTGGATATATACCCAATAGTGGTATTGCTGGGTCACATGGCAAATCTATGTTAACTTCCTTAGGAACCACCAAACAGACTTTCACAGCAGCTATTCCATACTACATTCCCACCAACAGTGAATAAGCATTCCTATCTTTCCACATCCTCTCTAACACTTGTTTTCTGTTTTTTTTAATAGTGGCCATTCTAGTAGGTGTAAAATGATATCTCATTGTAGCTTTGATCTGCATTTCCCTAATAGCTAGTGATGTTGAACATTTTTTTGTGTCTCTTTGCCATTTTCATTTTTTCTTTAGAAAAATCTGTTCAAGTCTTTTGCCCATATTTTAATCAGGTCATTTGTCTTTTTATTGTTGAGTTGTAGTATCTCTTTATAAATCATGGATATTAAATGCTTGTTGGATGTGTGATTTCCAAATATTTTCTCCAATGCAATAGGCTGCCCTTTACCCTCTTCACAAAGTCCTTTGAAGGGCAAAAGTGTTTAATTTTGAGGAAGTACCATTTATCTATTTTGTCTTTTGTTGCTCATTGTGGCACTTTGATATTATTTATGAATTCCAAAAAGATATATTAATTATGTTTGTAAACTGGTGTGTTCCTCTAGATGTGATATCCTTTTGATTGTATTAAATTCAGAGGTTTCACTTTTACTTTATTAAATCAAGATTAGGGCTTTGATTCTATCATGTCATTAGAGCATGCAGGGTTGAGTCCCGCCTCCTTGGTGGGCTATGTAAATGGATGCTCCATCAAGAACACAGAAGCAAATATGCAGGGAGAGAGAGTGCTCCATAGACACAGCCCCGGGAAGAGAGATGAGCAATTCACCTGATAGTTAGCAGCTGAAGAGACCAGAGCCCTGAGCAGCTGAGCAAGACCAGAAAGAAACGAGCCTTGGAAAGAGAGACAAGCCCTATGCCAGCCTACAGCTGAGATCAGAAGAAGCTGTACCCATGGAGCCTTAAGAGGGAAGAGGAAGGCTGAACCCTCATGTACGTCGCCCGCCATCTTTCTTCAACACATGGCAACAGAGTTTGGTAAGGAACTAACTTTGAGTTGTACTCTTTCAGGGCCTTGTAACTGTACCCCATATAAAAACCCTTTATAAAAATCAACAGACTTCTGGGTACTTTGCATCAGCACCGATTTGGCCAATACACTCATGCTTTGGGTGTAAGGTTTAAGAGACCCCCTCCTACCACAAGATCTTGAAGATGTTTCCCTACATTTTCTTCTATGTTTTATGTTTCTAGTTTTATGATCTTGATTTTTATGTTTAGGTCTTTGATCCATTTTGAGTTGTTTCTTGTATAGGGAGTGAGATAGGGGTCCTCTTTCATTCTTTTGCTTATGGATATACAGTTCTCCCAGCATCAGTTGTTGAAGAGACTGTCTGTCCCAGTAAAGTGGACTTGGTAGGCTTATCAAAAATCAGTTGACTATAGAGATGAGGGTCTATTCTGAACTCTCAATTCAAGTCCATTGATTAATATGTCTGTCTTTATTGCCAGTACCATGCAGTTTTGACCACTGTAGGTTCAAGGTCAGGAAGCATGAGTTCTTTGACTTTGCTCTTCTTTTATAAGATGGTTTTGGCTGTTCGGGGCCCCATTCCCTTCCAAATAAATTTGGTAAATGACTTTTCTATTTCTGTAAAGTAGGCTGTTGGAATTTTGATTGGGATTACATTGAATCTATAAATCAGTTTGGGTAGAATTGACATCTTCACAATATTAGGCTTCCAATCCAAGATCATGGAATTCCTTCCATTTGTTTAGGTCATCTTTGCATTCTTTTAGCAGTGTTTTGTAGTTTTCTGAATACAGGTCCTTTTTACATCTCTTGCTAAATTAATTCCTAGATATTTGAGTCTGTTTGTTGCTATTGTAAATGGAATTTTTTTCTTGATTTCTTCCTCAGATTGTTCATTACTAGTGTATAGAAACACTACTGATTTTTGCATGTTGATCTTGTGTCCTTCCACTTTGCTGAACTCATGTATTAGCTCTAGTAGTAGCTTTATCATAGATATTTCATTATTTTCTAAATGTAAGATCATGTCATCTGTGAATAGTGAGAGTTTTACTTCCTCTTTTCCAATTTGGGTGCCTTTTATTTCATTTTCTTGCCTAATTGCTCTAGGTAGAACTTCTAGCACAATATTGAATACAGGGAAGCGGATGTGGCTCAAGTGGTTGGGCTCCTATTTACCGTATGGGAGGCCCCAGGTTTGATTCCCAGGGCCTCCTGGTGAAGGCAAGCCGGCCCGCATGGTGCGGTGAGCTTACGGCCCTTGCAGCGTAGTGAGCTGGCGCAGCAAGTGATGCAACAAAGGGAGACAAGCAGACACGGAAAAACGCATAGCAAATGGACACAGCGAGCACAAGCAGCAAGGGGGGGATAAATAAATAAATAAAATAAATCTTTAAAAAAATATATATTGAATACAGTGGTGACAGTGGGCATCTTTGTCTCATTCCTGATCTTAGTGGGAAAGCTTTCAGCCTTTCTCCATTGAGAATGATATTAGCTGTGGGTTTTTCATATATGCCCTTTATTATGTTGAGGAGCTTTCCTTCTATTCCTACCTTTTGCAGCATTTTTATTAGGAAAGTATGCTGAATTTTGTCAAATGCCTTTTCTGTGTCAATTGAGATGATCATGTATGTTTTTTCCTTCAATTTGTTAATGTGGTTTATTACATTAATTGATTTTTTTGTATTGAACCACACTTGCATACCAAGACTAAAACCCATTTGATTGTGGTGTAATTCTTTTAATATGCTGTTGGATTTTTGGCATGTTGTTTTTTTTTTCAGAATGTTTGCATCTATATTCTTCAGAGAGATTGGTCTCTAATTTTCTTTTCTTGTAGTATCTTTATATGGCTTTGGTATTAGAGTGATGTTGGTTTCATAAAATGTGTTGGATAATTTTCCCTACTCTTCAATTTTTTGAAAGTTGAAACAGGATTGTTACTGATTTTTCTTGAAATGTTTGGTAGAATTCACCTGTGAAGACATCCCTCCTGGACTTTTCTTTGTTGGAAGATTTTTTTTTTTTTTTTTTTTACAGATGAATAAATATATACATTTCTCAATTAAATGTAATGGATATATATAATTTTTTTTTTGAATCAAACAATATGTTACACAATATATTTGGTTCATAGTAACGCATTCATACAGTATTTGTCCTTTTGTGTCTGGTTTGCTTCACTCAACATGTCCTCCAGGTTCATCCATGTTGTCATATGTTTTACGACTTCATTTCTTCTTACAGCTGCATAATATTCCATCGTGTGAACAGACCACAGTTTGTTTATCCATTTGTCTGTTGATGGACACCTGGGTTGTTTCCAACTTTTGGCAATGGTGAATAATGTTGCTATGAACATTGGTGTGCAGATGTCTGTTCATGTCACTGCTCTCAGTTCTTCTGGGTATATACCCAGTAGTGGTATTGCAGGGTCACCTGGCAAGTCTATATTCAACTTGTTGGAAGATTTTTGATGACTGATTCAGTCTCTTTACTTGTGATTGGTTTATTGAGTTCTTGTATTTCTTATAGAGTATTCAATGTAGGTTGTTTGTGTTTTTCTAGGAATTTGTCCATTTCATCTAGGTTGTCTAATTTGTTGACAAACAGTTTCTCATAATATCCTCTTATGATCTTTTTTATTTCTGAGGGGTCATTCGTAATACCCGCCCCCCTTTCATTTCTGATTTTATTTATTTGCATCTTCTTTTTTTTTTTTCCTTTGTTTGTCTAGCTAAGGGTTTGTCATTTTTTTGATCTTCTCAAAGAAGAAAATTTTCTCTATTGCTTTTGTTGTTGTTGTTGTTGTTGTTGTTGTCAATTTCATTTATTTCTGCTCCTAT
>JAQZBX010109460.1:0-10490 GCA_029593785.1 Cabassous unicinctus
GTTATCTTGTGTTAATTGAGTAACTTGTGACATTGATATAAAATTAATACAATAATATTAATAATAATAAAAAAGAAAACAAGGACCCCAGTCCTATAACCACAAAGAACTGAATTCTGTCAACAATCAGTGAGCTTGAAAGAGGACCCTGAATTCCAGATGAGAATCTCAACACAGCTGACACCTTGATTCCAGTCTTATGAGACCTTGAGCACAGCTGTGCCCAGATTTCTTACCTACAGAACTGTGAGCTAATAAATGGGTGGTGTTTTAAGCCACTAAATTTGTGGGTAATTTGCTATGCAGCGATAGAAAACTAATATAATAAACAAATGTCATAATTCAGCAAAAAAAAAAAAAAAAATTGAGGCTTTGAAACACTATAGTACTATAGATTTAAGCTCAGGTTTCTAGTGAGTATCATCATGCATTCTGTTACTAAATTGATCTAGAAAGAACTTTCATTTAACATCCTCGGCTCACAAACCTAAGCCAAGCACCACCGAAGTCATTACTTATGATGCCATTCAAGACCTCATCTTATGATTTTCCAACCATGTTCTTTCTTTCTAGACAAGCCCATGTCCTTATTGACTCCAGGTATTTTATGGCTTACCATGCATCTGTCGCTGTTCTAAATGCTTTACAAATATTAACTCTTTCAATCCTCATAGCATCCCCATTTTATACGTGAAGAAATGGAGAAGTAACCTGCCTAAGATTTCTCAGCTGATAAGGACTTTGCCTATCTCCTTCACTAAGCTCTGATTAAATAAAATTTATTTGTTCATAGTATTGTCATAAAGCCAGAAACATTTATATAAAATATAAAATTCTAACCGATGTTTATAATATAAAAATGTATCAGGACTGTATTAGTCAGCCAAAGGAGTGCTAATGTGAAATACCAAAAATAGGTTGGTCTTTATAAAGGGTATTTATTTGGGGTAGAAGCCCACAGATACCAGGCCATAAAGTGATAAGTTTTTTCTCTCACCCACAGTCCATTGCCATGTGTTAGAGCAAGACAGCTGCCGGTGTTTGCCTGGGTTCAGGCTTCTGGGGTTCCTCTCTTCCCAGGGCTGCATTTCTCTCCGGGCTTAGCTCCTGTTTCCTCCACAAGGTCAGCTGTAGACGAACAGGCGAACGGCTTGCTTCTCTTCTTCTGGGGCCTTCTTTCCAACGTCAAAACTGCTTCTCAAAGACTGCTTCCCAAAACTGTTCTTGCCATGCCTTTTATATTTGATTCCCCACCCACCAAGGGGTGGAGCTCAACACCCTACTCATAACCTAAATCATGCCCAGATTAACAGATCAGTTTACAAGCATGATCCAATTATATTTTTGGAATTCATAATTCCATCAAATTGGCCAACGGTTACAAGGACAGTAATATGTAAATCATGCTCGTGTTGATTATTTTCTTACTCTGTCCTTTTGTGGTGGGAAGAAGGGGAAGAAAGTGGGTTTTGAGCCAGACATATGTGGACTTACAGTCCTGGCTCCACCACTTATAGCTGTGCAGCCTTAGGTGAGTCACTAAACCTTTCTGAGCCTCAGTTTCATCATCTTTGTTGTGAGCATTAGAAATTATGTGTGAAAATTGCCTAGCATATTGTTAAGTAGTCAATAAATGGTAGCTCTTGTTATGAATGCTTAATTATAGCTCCCCATTCAAATCCTTACCTCAAGACACACTTAGAAAATTGTATATTTGCATGGCACTGAGACAATTGGAGGAGCTGGAGCCTAGAGCTTAGTCATGGCAGTGAGCTGTGTACCCCACTTAATATATAATGGATGGTGCTGGTTTTATTTATTTTAGGAGGTACCAGGGATTGAACCTGGGGCCTTGTACATGGGAAGTAGGTACTCGACCACTGAGTTACACCCACTCCCCTGGTACTGGATACTTTAACAAGAAAGCTTTGGAGGATATAAAGAGTCAAATTTATTTTTAGTTTTTTTCATATATTCATCTTAACATGACAGAAATAATGTAAGGTGGCAAGTTAGAAAATATTTTATTAAAATCCTATTATGCTCAAATAGATGTTATTAGAATTAAAGGACATGTTCCCTGCCTTTTAGGAGCTTATAAAACCATTAGAAGATATACACACCTGAAAAGAAATCTCACAAGATGATCAGTTAAGTGCTTCTAAAAGAAAATTTTTAAGTAGTACAAAAACAGTCTGGCAGTTGTTCAGAAGATTAAACAGAGTTACTACATAACCCAGGAATTCTACTCCTAGGTAAGTACCCAAGAAAACTAAAAACATTTGTCCACACAAGAACTTGTGCACAAATGTTCATAATGGCATTACTCATAATAGCCCCAAAGTGATTCTTTTGCATCTTGACTTCCTGTTCTGATCCGGCATCTCACAGACTTCTAGTCTGAGCAGTATTCAATTGCTTAGTGGTGTAGCACCTTCTCTGGGTCAAACCAGAGAAACAGGGACAAGTATTTCTTAAGTCCTTTCACTTCTCTACATTCCCGTAGCTACTACCTTAGTTCTGCCAGAGTTTCTTAGTAAACCAAAAATCAAATAAAGTCAATCCTCTTCTGTGGTTTCCTTGAGGATGTCTTTAGCTTGCCTTTAGATAATGTCCAGAAACAAACACGGACTGTAATGCCCTTCATTGCCTTGTCCCTCTGGCCTTAGTGCCGGTCATTCTCTCTTTCAAGTGGTACTGAACTACATGTAGTGTCATTCTCTTTCTTTCCTCTGGACCCCTTCATATGCTTATCCCTATCTTTGGAATGCACCTCCCACACAGATACACACTAGAATCACAGACACTTTGTGAACAATGACTTCAGGTCTCACTGTTGATGCCACTTCCTTCTGGGATCCATTCCCTATTGACCACCAACACTCCTTAAGACTGGGCTATGTGGTTCTTACGCTCTACTGACATGGCTTGTTTATTTTATGACCCTATGACCAACTGAAAGATTCTGAAAGCAAAAACTGTATATTGCTTTCCATGTACCCTCCACTCCACCTCCCAGCACCTAGCATAGTGCCCTGGCTAAATGTAGGTGCTCAGGACATATTTGTTGAATGAATGGTCAGAAGTGTCCAAGAGTCCTAAGGGGGTCATATCTGTTTAGGCAAAAAGACCATGTGATGCCTTTGGTTTTGGAAGCAGCTGTCTCCATGCCCTTCCAATCGATCAAATATGTCTGACATTCTTGCGCGTCTCTAGATTCTTGCTTCTCAAGGTGTGGCCTGGGTACCAGCAGCATTGCCATCACATGGACCTTATTAGAAATGCAAAATCTCAGGTCTCATCCTAGAACAACTGAATCAAAATCTCCGTTTTTACAAGACACTTAGGTGATTCGTTTGCATACTGATGTTTGAGAAACACTGACCTCTGTAACTTTGGTAGTTCTTTACTCAGAAAGCTGGTAATCCATCTTTTTGAGAGTAGGGATGGAGTTGCCTGGCTCCTAATGTCCCTGCTGCTAAAGTTCTTTTTATTTCCCCTGATTCAGACTTACACTAACCTTACCAGGCCTTACATGGTTAAAATCACTCACTCCTATCTCAGAAGGAATCCTGTGCTGATTTCTTTCAGAAGCTAACCCCAGGGGAGGTCGACCATATGATTAGAGACAGGACTTGCTTATTGTCATAGCTGCCTGGCAGATGTTATCCTCACCTTGGAGATTATCTGTTTGGGAAACTGAGATAGACCCATGTGAGCAGCAAGCAGGCACCTTTGTACAGAAGTACCACCAAGAGCTCCAGGGCGACTCAGAGAAGACCCTAGAGAGGGGTGGGACTCCAGAAAAAAGCAAGATCATACCTCCACTAAGGAGGCACCTGCCTAAGTTCACTTCTGTGCTGTGATGTTACACTGCCAACAACTGCACCCATTCTAGACATTTAGACATTAACCTAGTTGATCTGGGATGCTGGTGACCTTAACATCTATTAGAAAGCTTTGGGCTGCAGAAACCAAGTGAGGCTTGGGAAACACTGGCCTCTCCATTCATGGGAGGTGGTCTGAGAGATGAATGCTGGGAAGAATGGTGGTATACAAACAGCTAGTCTATTCAACCACTATCTCCTGGAAAGGAAATGAGACAAAACAAAACTCTCTCTCTGCTTTCCAAAGTCCCAGGAAAACTTCCTGTCACTGCCCTCTATCTATCCCCTTATATCCATCTTTCTATCCTGCTTGGCCTTGGTTGCAGTTGGAAAATTAAATTATGGAGAACAAAGCTCTGGGAACATAAACATTTGAAGGAAAAGAAAAGGATGTTAAAAACAGACAGATGGTAATGGTTGGAGAGGTTGGGCTGAAGAAAGTTCAAGTAAGAAAAGGATGGAAAAGGGATTGTCGGATTTAGCAACAAAGCAGTCATTGCTGATCTTGGTGGAGCAGGGGAGGCCAGATCAGATCACATTGAATTGAAGAATGTGTGGGAGAGAAGAGAAAACACTGAATGTAGATTATGCATTCAAGAAGTTTGACAATAACGGGAAAGCATGGTAGCTTGGGAGGAACATAGAAGGGGGATATAGATGTTTGTTTTTTCCTTTTTAGCATGGGGGAAACATTAAAAGTATTTGTAGAGTGCATTAGGCCAGGTCTGCCAAGATGCAGATGCCGAGGCAGGATTACACATGCAAGAAATTTTTAGGGGAAACACTTGTGAGAAAAAATGGGGAGGAAACTAGAACAGGCTGGGAGAGCCATACAAATGGAACATAGGTCTGATCTAGACTGAAGGAGAGAGGGAAGAAAGGAAGTTTGGGAAGAAACATCTTAGAATGCAGTGCAGTCCTAAGGAAAGTTCTGCAGGCCAATGAGTGTCCTCAAACCAAATTCATCTAGCAGAGAAGTTTCTGCTCTCCCAGGAATGGACTTTAGTATCTCTGCCATATTCAGCCACTGACGAGAAGCAGCCTGTGGGAAATGTGATCTCAGAGCCAAATAACAAATTGCAGAGCATAGCAGTTGATACCATAGTTAACTATGCTTCATATAGTTAGAGATCAGCAAGGCAAATTTTCAGGACTGCTACAAAGAGTATGGAGAATGATAGACATTATTTAATAATACAAGTAAAAGAATGTTCTTTATGAATTATTACAAATGAATGCTATTAATACAAGGTGTTAATAATAGAGTGGTTTATAAAAAAATATACCTAATGTAAATAATGGACTATAGATAAAACTATTTTAATAATTTTTCATCAATTGTAATAAAGGTAACTACTGTTTAAAAAATTAGTACAATTATAAAAAAGTGCTATCTATTGTAACAAATATTTCATACTAATGCAAGGTGTTGATGGTAGGATAGTGTATGAGAATCCTGTATTTTATGATAATTGCTTTGTAAATTCACAACTTCTCTAATGAAAAAAAGAAAACAACAAAGTGTAGGGTGAATATATAGGAAAAAAGGGGTAATTGATTGAGAAAAACTTGAAAAAAATAAGAGATGATGGTTCTGCGGCTGATGCAACCAGCTGGACACTGCCCAGTTTATCAATATATATGAGGCACTAAATCAAAAATATATATAACAAAATGGAGAATCATGTGTGTTCTGGAAGAGACACTTTGTAAATCCTCTTGGAATATGGAGTAAAACTCCTCAAAGGGTATGCCTAAGTCACAAGACAGTCATTAATCTGCCTACTGAAGTGTGAGAGCTGAGTTACCAGCAGGCTTGTTTTGCTGAGTGGGCCATACAAGCAAGGGGCCTGGCTCTTTCCAGCTCTTGCCTCCAGCAGCACTTGGCCTCTTCTTTAAATAACACTGTGAACATATATACTAAGAAAATCAGTTTGAAGATGTGTTCAACTCAAGTATTAGCCTCTAAGAGGCACCAAACTCAGACCATCCAGAGAACAACCCATGTGCTCATCTGCCTGTGACTGTAGAAGTAGAGAAATTAGCCTTGGAGAGGAGAGAGATTATCTGATGTGCTACTGGAGTAGATCAGGATGAGCAGTGCCTTTCATGTGGGATTCCCAGAAGCACCACTGGGTAAAGTCCCAAAGGACTTCAAATGACATTAACATCATCTCCAGTTACACATACAGTCACAGAAATACCCAGAATTGAATGAGAAATACATTCCTCATGCAATTTTAATTATACTACAACCATCTCAAACCAGTGAGTAAAAGATAATCAAATGGAGAAAAAAATTTAGAACCATACTTCTTACCTTAGGCCAAAATAAATTCCAGATGGATCAAATTTTAAATGTTAAAAAAAAAAAAAAGAAATCATAAATATACTAGGAAAAATGGAGATTTTTTTTATAATGGAGATTTTTTTTTTTAATGGAGATTTTTTTTTTCTAAGCATGATTCAAAACCCAAAGCCACAAAAGAAAAGATTGATAAATATTAACTACATAAACATTATCACTGACAAAGGCAAAAGTTAAACTGGGGAAAATATTTACAATTTATATCACAGACAAAAGGCTTATTTCTATAATATTTAATAAATTCTAACATATCAATAAGAAAAAGAATAATCAATGGGAAAATGGACAAGGGATTTGAACAAATAAATCACAAAAGAAGGAACTATGAATGGCTCTTAAACATCTAAGAGGATGCTCCACCAACCTCATCATAAGGAAAATTTAATTAAGGGTACCATTCAGCCTAGTAAAGATCAAAAAGTTTGATAAACATGGTGTTGGTGAGGCCATGGACAAACAGAAAATTCCTGTTTGATGAAAGAAATGTATACTGGTAAAATCTATGCAGAAGGGAAATTTGCAATGTCCCTCAAAATTATAAATACATATATCCTCTAGCCCCGTAACTCCATTTAAGGAATTTATCTTACAAATATAAATATAAATATAAATATAAATATAAATAAATCCCCCACTTGTGTGAAATGACTCACATAGTCAAGGTGATTCATTGCAGCATTATAATAGTGAAAGATTGAGCTCACCTTATGTATTCAATAGGGGACAAGTGAAATAAATTATGGCACATCATATGGAATATTCTGCAGCTGCTTAGATGTGGAACAATCTTCAAGATACATTATTAAATGGAAAAAAGTAAGGTATATACCATTTCTGTTTAACATATATGTGTGTACACACACATATGCTGTACATGCAAGGATATTTCTGGAAGGATGCGAAGATACTCCAGAAACCCAGTAACAATGATTGTCTCTAAGGAGGGGAACAAGATCCTGGGAGATAGGGATTGGTGTCAGATTTTTCACTGAATACCCTTAAGTACATTTTGGCTTTTGAATCATGTAAATGTATTATCTACTTAAAATTTTTTTTAAAAGTGTTTGTAAATTTCCTCAATACAATATCTCGGGAAGCGGGTGTGGCTCAATCGATAGAGCTCCCGTTCATTATATGGGAGGTCCCGGGTTCGCTTCCCGGGGCCTCCTTGTGAGGGCAGACCGGCCCGCACGGTGTGGTGGGCTGATGCAGCAAGACCTCACAGCAAGGGGGAGATAAGCAGACACAGAAAAAACACACAGCAAATGGACACAGCAAACACAAGCAGCAAGGGGGGGGATAAATGAATAAATAAATAAATCTTTAAAAAAAAAAAAAATACAATATCTCAAATGTCCAAATCCTTAAAAGTTAGAAGTGGCCTGGACCTGTCTAATGCTCTGAGAAGTTTCAAGGGGAATTGGATGTTGCTCAAGTGATTGAGCTCCCACCTACCGCATGGGAAGTCCCGCGTTCGGTTCCTGGTGCCTCCTGGAGAAGACGAGCAAGACAGCGAGCTGGCGTGACCGGCTGGCATAGCAAGCTGGCACAACAAGGTGATGCCACAAAGAGGAAACACAATGAGAGAGACAGCAAAGCAGGGAGCAGAAGTTGGCTCAAGCAACTGAGCACCTCTCTCCCACATGAGAGGTCCCAGGTTCAGTTCCTGGTGCCTCATAAAGAGAAGATGAGCAAACAGAGAGTATACAGCAAATGGACACAGAGAGCAGACAGTGAGTGCAAACAACAAGGGAGGTGGGGAATAAATAAATTAAATCTTAAAAAAAGTTTCAAGGACAACTTACATTGGAAGTAGTCTTCCAGTAGTGAGGAGGGAGATACTGGCTTTTCCTTTTCTCTATGCAGTATGAAGTGAGGTTACCCACTGAGAGTAAGGGGCGAGGGGTTAGAAATGTGAGAAAAGGATAAAGGATTGCTGAGGTGTGTTGAAGGGTCACCTGAAGTTGGAAACCATAGATTTAAGCTGTTGGTAGGTCTGGGATTTTCTTCAGAAATGCTCAACAGCCTGGGAGCAGGGGTTTAGGGTGGGAAGACTAAAATGCTGTGAATTGGAAAAATGATGTAAAAAGAGACTGAAGCCAGCCTGGCCATTTAGAAGCTGATAGGTCTTCATTAGGTTTGTCACAATTTCAGAATCTGAGTCTTTGGAGGTCCAGCTACTTGGTTTTATCATTTTCCTTAGAGGTGATGAGGCTTGGTGGGGAGGGAGTGACACATTCATCAAACTTACAAGAGACTGGTTGATAAAACAGAATCTGGATTTGCTAATTTAAAATGAAAAATATAAACTAACGGTTTATAATTGCATTTAATTATTAATTTTGGGTGGATTGACATTTTTCTATAAAGTACTCCCATCCAAGAACATGAACTCTATTTGATTAGGTTTTTTTTTTTTAAGACTTATTTTTATTTATTTATCCCCCCCCCATTGTTGTTGGGGTTTTTTTGCATTCACTGTCTGCTCTCTGTGTCCATTCTCTGAGTGCTCTCTGTGTCTGCCGTCTTCTCTTTAGGAGGCACAAGGAACTGAACCTTGGACCTCCCACGAGGGGGACAGGCGCTTAGTCACTTGAGCTACCTCAGCTCCCTGCTTTGTTGTGTCTCTCATTGTCTTTCCTCTTTGTGTCTCCTTGTTGAGTCATCTTGTTGCACCAGCTCGCTGTCTTGCTCATCTTCTCCAGGAGACAACGGGAACTGAACCCGGGACCGATCGCTTGAACCACATCTGCTTCCCTATTTGATTAGGTTTTGGTTTATGTCCCTTAACAAAATTTCATAATTTTGTCCCTGGAGATCCTGTGTTTTCCTTGTTAAACTTATTCCTAGGTACTCTTTATTTTTGGTTGCTTTTTCAAATAAGGTATTTCCTCCATTTCCATTACTCTTTATTTTTGGTTGCTTTTTCAAATAAGGTATTTCCTCCATTTCCATTCTAACTAGACATTGCCTGGACAGAGAAAAGATATTATGTTGTTTTCTTGTATCCAGCCACCAAATTCTCTTAATTCTAGTAGCTTTTTCTTTTTGGAATTTTCTAGGAATACAATCAAATTTCCTGAAAATAAAGACAATTTTTATTTCCTATGTTTTTGCCAGGAAGCTCTTCAGCTGTGTGCTGCTATCTTCTGTAGTCACTTTACCACTTTAGGGAATTAGAATTGCTGCCTAATGCCTCCAAGAAATAATACAGAAGTTTTTGATGAGACTATCCTAGGATTGCTCTATTCTGTTGTCACAGATGACAACCCAACACAGTGGTTCCTGGTTTCTTAGCTCTCACTTAGCTCAGTTGAGTCATTTATACACAGAAAGTGCTCAAGCTCCCTAATACTAGTCAAGAGACAGGTCCTGCAGGGAATCCTATCTGGGAATCCTTATCCTGGTATTACCCTTACTTTTTGAGATTTTTTTTTTTTTTTTTTCAATCTTACCAGTAGAGGAAATAACTTGGAGTTGGAAACTCCTGGGCCCCCATTTTAATTCTATCTAGCCTAAATATTTATAACGATTATTCCATTTTATTGTCATTATATTAACTTAAATCTATAGAACAATGTTGAATAATAACGGTCACAAAGCCACCCCATCTTGTTCATTATTTAATGGGTATGGCTCAGAGATGACTTTTCTGACCACTCCACTTAATGAGTTTGTCTCAGTCACTCACATTATCCAGGTTTATTTTCCTCATAGCACCAACATACCAATATACCATAGCAGGTACTTATTGTTTGTTACCTTTTTCCCCAACTAGACTATAAATTTGATGAGATCAGAGAATTCCAATGTCTTACTCCCCCCTATATCCCTAGTATCTACAGTGAAAACACCTAGAAGGCCTTCAATAAATATTTGTTGAATGAATGAATGTTGCGTTTTCTGGAAACTAATCTACATCATGTTTAAATAATTTCTATTCAAACTTAAGTATTTTTATTAGGAATGGTGGCTTTTGATCTTCTGGAAAATCTTTCAGTTTAGGGGATGGGTCAGATTATTTAAAGTGAATGGAGGGAAGCGGGTGTGGCTCAATGGATAGAGCCCCCGTTTACCATATGGGAGGCCCGGGTTCGCGTCCCGAGGCCTCCTTGTGAGGGCACCACGGCCTGAGTGGTGCAGTGGGCTGATGCAGCAACCTCACCGCAGGAAGCAGGTGTGGCTCAATGGATAGAGCACCCGTTTACCATATGAGAAGCCCTGGGTTCACTTCC
>JAQZBX010109461.1:0-10457 GCA_029593785.1 Cabassous unicinctus
AAAAAAAAACAAAAAAACTTTATTTACTCTTATTTGGCCTTCTTTCACTTCTTTTGAGCCTTCCTTAAATGTTACTGTATTAGGGTTCTCTAGGGAAACAGAATCAACAGGAGATATCTGTAAATAATATGAGATTTTATAAGAGTCTCTCGTGACTATGGGGATGCACAAGTCCAGGTTCCACAGGCAGGCTGCAAACCAGGGGCTCCGATGAAAGTCCAATGAAGGTCCTTGATAAGTTTCCAGGAGATGTTGACTGTCCAAAGATGAACTGGAAAATTCTCTGAATGCTGAAATCACTTTCCCTTTTAAGGCATTCAACTGATTAGATAAAGCCTCACTCATTGCTAATGGCAATCTTCTTGGTTGATGTAGATGTAATCAGCTATCTATGCAGTAAACTCACTGGTGACTAAAGTCCATAAATGTCCTTGTATTACAGTTAGCCCAGTGCGCTCTTGACCAAACAGCTGGGCACAATTACCTGGCTGAGTTGACACATTAGCCTAACCATCATAGTTACCTTCTTAAGTTTTCCCTGATCACCTATTTAAAATTATTTTCTCCTTCATGTTCTTTACCTCCCTTTACTGCTTGTAATAATTCCTCAAGGACACATGTATTCTAATGTTCTATATATTTTTCTCTGTCCTCCCCCTACCCACCCCCACCCCACTGGAATGTAAACTTCAAGAGGGCAAGGATTTTGTGTCTGTTGTGTTACTGGGGGACCTAATAGGAAATAGGTGGTGTGTTCATATTATGGTAAACTTGAAGAGTTTTTAAAAAGCAATATTTATAGAGAGGTAGGTAGGATGTAGGGATAGTGAGGGACTCCTGGGACTAGTAATGGATGGGCAGGTGATACCATTCTTAGGCTCAAAGGGGTAAGGGGAGGGAGCAGCTGTCTGGGCCTGGAGATAGACTTTGTGGAGAAGGTCACCTGAGGAGCTGTGGTCTTTGCCTTGGTTTGACTAACTTCTTCAGTCCCACAGGGAGGGAGGTGGGGAATAAGTGCCCAAGTTCTTCCTTTCTGGTCTTCACCATAGTCCAAGCCAACTAGAAGCTGGAGGGCCACTTGGTGTAGTCTAGATAGTGTGGCCTCCCAGGTAACAAACAGCAGGTGGAGAGGGCTGGAGACTGGATCTAGACAGGGAAAATGGGTGATCTGTTTTGTTCCCTGCTACACCTTGAAAAATGCCTGGCACATAAGCAATCAATATTTGTTGAGTAAATGAGTTTGTTACTGGTTTACTGGTCTCATGAACTTTAGTTTTTCCATTTGCATTATAATTTGATTACTGCTTAATATGGTTTATTCATCACCTGGAAGAGCGGTATCGCCTCCTTTTTTTAAAAAAACAATTGGAACTTTATTTTTAATGTTCTTAAGTGGATCCCCAATATATGAAAGGTAAAAGTGGAGGTTCCTTGAATGGGTTAGTGGGTGAAAAACCCTGAGTCTATTCGGCTTCTTTTGCATAGTGGAAATATGACTGCTCTATTGGATATTCACTGAAGTATATGATGGGATGAGAGACGCTTCTTAATACGGTATGGGGTTTCTTCTATGCTCAGCACCTGCCTATCTCTTCATCCTCATTCTTCAGTACTTTTCTTGTATTTTACCACTTTGTATAGGAAGAATTACAAAAGTAGTTTTCCCTGTAATCTTTTCCTTGCTATTCCATCTACTGGCAAGTTGCTTCCTTTGTGCTTTTTTTGATTACTTATATGTTTATATTCATTAAAACTAAAGAGTCATTATTTTTCTCTTTAGCCATATTGGATCTTATAGACTGAGTACATTGAGTATAACTGTTTCTTCAATTAGATTGTAAGCTCCTGGGTCTTGGCAGGAAGGTTCTCTCTTGCTCAGCTGCAGGGTAGAAAACATTGAACAGGGCATAGATAGACCAGGATTGCCACCACTCTAATATAAACTGTTTATACCATGAAGCAGCATCTCTTCAGAAAATATCATCTTTATTATTTGCAGTGGTGTCTGATGGTCTTTCTGCCAGAATCTTGAATTCTACCACTGTTGATTTTACTTGTGGAGTCATATATGAATTTATTCATATTAATATAAGGTCATTATCCAGTTAGATATTTGTGACCTAGGAGAGAGCAAAAATACTGAAGCAATGGAAGAGGGATCAGGTGAGTCTTTTCGAGGTCAAATCAGGTCAGACAAGTCTGGGACATGGGACCTTGCCAAGGCAAGGCAGGTCAGGTCCAGTGCTACAGTAAGGGCAGCCAGAGGCCCTTGGTGCCAGGAACTGAGTGTAAGATGCCAAAAGCAGAGACAAAAGCTCTCAAAGGGGACATGGGCAGATGCCACCAGCTAATTTGCATATTTCATAATTTAGTCCATAGCTCGTGCTGTTACTGGATCAGGTATTTTCAGAGTTTAATATTTTCAAAAGCATTGCTGATTATTTTTTGGTGTTGTTTTAAATATCAACCAGGGAAAAACTTTTAGGAACATGTGCTTACAAAGAGGTAAACTTCTACTTGAAATGTTAGATTAAAGCAGAAGATATAAGTATTTTTTGTACACCCCCCAAAGCAGGATCTGTTTACTCTCCTGTGTGATGAAGCATAATTAAAAAAAAAACAAAACTATTCCTCAAATAGGAAAAGCTACTGATGGGGAGAGTTAGTAATAGCTAGAATTAGACTCTATTAAACTCATATTTTTGGTACATCTGAGGAACAATCCATTTAGGGATCTCCGTGATTGGAATGCCAGATGCCCGCAGGTCCTCTATCTCTGCTATCTCACGATAGGAGTATGTGCCCACCTGGCTCTTCAGCGATCTTCTGAAATGATAGACCCTGTAGAGAATGACAAATATTGTACATATATCTTTGCTAATATATGATTTTTTTTTTTCCAAAGGAAAAAGTTCCACAAAACAGTATTTACCCTTGCTGAGGGTCACTCTATGTTCTGCTTTCATTTTAAACAAGTGCTGGTTATGATTCACTACATTAACTTTATAATTTACTGGTGGGTAAGTCTGAAGTATGAAAAGCACTCCAGGATCTTTTATAGCCTCCCTCCTTCAGCATAAAAGGTCGTCTGTAATCTGCTCCCATCTGTGGCATAGGAAAGGTTTCAGTGGTGGGCACCAAGGCACCCCTGGGATCTTGTCTCTGCAGCTAAGTAGGTGTGTAACTGACTTTGGGGAAAATCTTTTAAGCCCTCTGAGTTACAGACTATTCACCTGCAAAATGTGGGGGTTTTATTAGCTCTAAGTACCATCAGCTCTGACCATCTGTGGAGTTTCATTTTAAAGAAAATACCTGTTTCTTTAGGCTTAGGTGTTAGGCCATTTTGTCAAATTAAAAAAATCTGGGTAAGGTTTGCGTGATCAGTGGGATCAACCGTCTGGTGTGTGTGGAGGGGTGTTGTATTTTACAGCAGGAGTTTCCTAGCCCTAATGCGTTTCTAATTGGAAAAAACACAAAGGAAATATGGGCAAAGTTCCTTGCTCCCTTTCCTCGGTTTCAGGGCACGGTAATAAGAGGTGGGCAATCTCTTCTGCATAGGTCCTGGTTTTGGAGAGGAAAAAGCTGTTTTCTGGAAGGAAGGAGCTGGTCAAGGCCTTAAGCAGATTTTTCATGATTTACAAGATGCTAGTTCATCCTTTATTTCATTTTCTGAATCCTCTTATAAACTCTTTGCAGAGATATTTTATAACATGGTTGATTAGCATTAGACTATTATGTTTTAAATATTTAAGAAATAAAATTAGGGTTCCAATTTAATTATTGTTTACAATTTCCATTTTTTCTGTTACATTTCATGTTATATATTCCCACACAACTCTGGGCTCAGCTGAATTACAGCCGTACACAGAAAATCTTGAGAAAGCTTGGTTCAAAATAGGTCTTGAAAGTATTCGTTAAGAAGAGTTAAACTGATTTCACTGTGCTTTAAGCATATATAAACTTATTTGCTATAAGCTTAGCAACAGGAAAGGTAATGTGGAAAAATGTGAAAATGAGGAGAAAAACAATTTTAAAACAAGAGTTAGTGATTATGTGGGACTTAGCAGAGCAAGGTACATTCTAAGTATTAATCTGCCTAAGCTGTTTGGGAACAGATGTACATGAAACAGATACCCGTCTTCTGTTGTGTACTTCCAAAGTGAGACATCTGTCGGTCGACCGTGTGGTCAGAAATAATGGAAGCAGGGGTTAACCCCAAAAATGACCTATTACTCATGTGAATTATTGAAGGACTAATTACTCAATAAAATGTGATGCTTTGATTCCTCAGTCTGCATATTAAGAAAGTGCCTCTTTAAAAAATTTAGTATTTTCCTAATCTTTCAAATTTTAAGGAATTTTGAAAAGATGGGTGTGAAGAATCAAGCTTACCAATTAATTACATGCATTATTTGTGAAGTTCTTAGATGCTTTGACAGGTCTATTAACTTATATAAATATGCTCAGTGGTTTTAGCTTTTTATTGAAGTAAATTAGCTCACACAGGAAAACAAATGTAAAGTGAATCCTCTAAAGCAGGGCTCTCCAGTTAAACTTTCCTCAATAATGGGAGTGAGATGTCTAATGCATTCTCCCCCAGCTACATGTGGCTGTTGAGCACTTGAAATGTGGCTAAGATGACTAAGGAACTGAATTTTTTATTTTATTTTAATTTAATTAGCCACATGTGGCTAAGGGGTGACACATTGGACAGTGCAGCTCTAATGCATGGAGAGTCTAAGGTGTTTATTCCCTTTATTCCCAGGCACTGTTTTCAATCTTTATTTCTCTTGGAAGGTATAGTTTTCAAAAAATTTGCCCCAATGTAGAACTGATATGGCCATACAATTTGAGCTGCCAGTTTAAAGATAAAACCACTGAGTCCAGAGATGCCAAAGTGTAAAGCCCTTTAACGTTTTGTGGATAAAAATTCTTTTATTATTGTGAATTAATTGGCTGGGAGTAAGGTTGAAGCCTTGTCTATAAGAGTTACTGTATTATTCCTCATGGTCATTGCAATTTATTGTTTGAATTAAATTTGGCACATTTGGACTTTTTTTTTTTTTGACTATGGGAATAGTATATTTGAAATGGCAACTGTCCTTGCCTGTGTACCCTTTTATCCCATAGAGGTCTACATACTCAATATTCCTAAATATGCCACAACCATATGGCACCATCTGAAGGCAAGTGCTTCTTAAAACTGATCTACCTCTGTGTCACATCACCTTTTGCCCCACCCTACCTCCCTGTGGGGGCCTTTGGCCTGGAACTGGCATAGCAATCTAGAAGGGGGAACAGTGCTTTTCTTGAAGCCAAAGGACATGTAAATTGAGTGAGGTGGGCTGGACTAAGGGCAATAAACTAGAGAGGTCGGTCCAGGTGGGGTTGTCCAAGGCACAAGGACCCAAAGTGGATTTCAAAAGTATAAAAATGATGAAACTAGAAAACAGAAGTCACGGCAATGGGTGTAGGGAGCAACAAATCAGTTGGATGTACAGAAAGATACTCTTGCTTAGCCTGGGCATTTTTGTGCCCTCTGTAACTTGAGAAAGTGGACATCCTTATTTTAAAAGTCAGGGATTCAGTAGACATAACTCGTTGTGTTTGTGTGATCTCAGTACCAGGACACTCATTCTGATCCTTATTGTTTGTTACTCCACTTAGCCTATTACTTGGCTAGTTTAATAAATTACATTTCAGACAATAACAGTCTACAAGCATCCTAAACACAGGACTCTCTGAGACCTTCTATATGACTAAGTCATCTTGCCCCAGTTTTAGAAGTATTGTGCCAGTGATTCTCAATCTCTGTATATGCTGAGCAAGTGAGTTCTGGTCTTGTGTGTGTATGTGTGAGTGACCAAGGGAAGGAATTCTTAGTAGCCATGGGCTTTCTATATGCTCTTGTATTTTCCAAAATCAGTGTGTACTGGTGGAGGTAAAAGGGAAAGGAGGGAGAGGAATGGAGTTGAAGGAAATCAACCCTATGCCAACTTTTGGCAAAAGTTGACCTCCAGTATAACAGATGATGGAATCCAGATGCAAGCATGCATGCCCAAAACAAATACAGTTGATAAACCTTTCTTTGACTCATTGGTGTAGTGTTGTGGACTTATGGTAAGCTTAAAGATAAGTCTAATATCATATACTGGCTGGCATCAGGGAATTCCTATGTACATTTCAAGAGTTTCATTAGAAATAGTATGCTGGAAACTACCACTGCTGCTACATAACAGTGCCTAGTGTTTGGCTGAAATTAGCAGACATTGATTGGTGTTTACTCTGCCAGGCACTGTTCTAAGTATCTTATCTTGCTTAATCTTCCCAATAAGACTTGGAAGTAAATAGGATTTTTATCATTAGAACCTAAAGGCATTAAATAACTTGCCCAAGGTCATACTAGTAAGTGGGGTTGCTGGACTTCAAAGCCAGGCAGTCTGACCTCAGAGCCCACGCTGTACTGATTAGGTTATGCTGCTTTCCTCAAGCAAGCAAGCAAGCTTAGGGCCTTCCCCCTAAGGCCTTCAGGAGTCTGTCTGCTATTCGAGCTAGTACCAGTGAAGCAACATGGTCCAAACCTAAATAAAAACCTTTAAAACAACAATATCATCTGACTTTTTAAGGCTATATAATCATAGATCATTGTCTAGATACATTATTTTATTAGGGTTTGTAAAAGTCATTTTCTAATTTTATTTCCTCTTTGTTTATAAACTAGAACATTTCTGTAAATAGAAAGTTCCTCTTGTAAACCATAGTTATTCTGAGGAACAGCTGTTTAAGAAAGGCAGGTTAATGCTTGTTTATCTTCCTTAATGCACTAGTTTTTAAGATAATCTGTTGGTTCCCTAATATCCCCCAAAGGTGATGTTAATAGGGTCATTCATGAAGCAGATTCTTAGGCATGGTTGGGACTGTGCAAGATTATTGCAAAGTAGTGCCTGTGAAAGATGATAAGGGGAGGAATCTGATAGGGCAGAGAAAGTCTTTGGACTGTGATGCCAGTTGGGCACCTGAATTGGGGAATAAAACAGGTAGGAGCAGGGAGAGCCTCTGTCCATGATGCAGACGTGACAATCTTTGCTTGCCTTGTGGTGAGACCTCTGGAGAAAAGAATGCCTCCTAGGAGTCGCTGGGCAGAAATGGCCAGACCTCTGCTGTCCACTGTCGTGGACTGGGGCTTGCCTGGAAGGGTGTGGCCTCGACTCCAAAGCTGAGGTGGAACCTGAGTACCAAAGCAGGAGCCTATCAGCTACCTGCACTCCTCACAGTTGAAAGGCAAGTTCTTTTCAAGTAGCCACAGTGACTATCAGTTTTGTTTATCATCATCATCACAACGAATTTATGAATGAAACTTATTAAATGTAGTTCAAGTCAAAGCAATGATTATTCTTACTCTCAAATTGCCCCGTTTTGGATTTGTTGGGCTATAGAGAGCATCTCCAAGTTGACTTCTGAGTCCTTTGACATTACCTCAGTTCTCTCTGTTGGCTTTCCTGCTTTCCTGAATAGTTCATCTCGAACACTGAGGTCATCCCTATCATCAGGGAGGCCTGGTTCCTTTTATAGGGTAGTGGTATTTAAAGAACTGGATTTATGCAGATGGCTATACTTCTATCCGGTTCTTTCTTCTTAGGCTTTTCAATGAATAGAGCAAGGAAGTGCTTTATTTTTCCTACAGAGAAAATATATTATAGGATTGTACTGATATCTCCAATTCAGGTTCAGGACTAAAGGGCTTTCACTTAACCTCCTACCCTTAAAATCCGGATTTTAAACTACAACCACATAATCATTCATTTTCTCTAGCCCACAGTACTTATATAACATAGAACAACAACAACGATGCTACTCTCAACAACAGCTGTCACTGAGAAAGTCTTCCAATATTGTGTTGAAATTTTTGTTGGTCTTAGGACAGTACCACTAGGGATGTGCACTCAAATTACTGTGTTTTAATGCTCCTTAGAATCATTCCTATTTGTGAGGTTATGCCCCAAATCAGGTACACAGTTAGGCTTAATTTGTTTCATTTTGATTTTTTTAGACATTGCTTTTTCTTTTTTCATCAGTTTTGTTTTTTATTCATTTAAATTATTCACATGGTTCCAAAGTCAAACTACTAAACCAGCTATATTCTAGGAAGTACAGCTTTTATCCATGCCCCTACCCTTATCCTGCCTTCCTATTATAGGTAAGTTTTTTTTCTTTCAACTTTTGGGTTTATTCTATTTTTTAAATATAAGCAAACTAGTACGAATATTCTTTTCCCTACCACTTTCCCCCTTAGATGCATATCAGCCTACCATACATTCTTGATTTACCTTGATTTCTTTTTCAATTAATTTATCTAGCAGATATAATCTTGGAAAAGAATATTTTGGAAAAAAAATTCCTAGAGGAGAAAATGCTTTGGAAAATAAGAACAGAGTCTGTAGGGGACCATCCATTTATGGGGGGAAAATGATGGTTCTTACTGATAAGTCAATAGTTTATACAAATCCTTGAATATCATACCATAAAATTGTCTCAACCTGAGGAATGAGTAAGTTTTGTGTACAGTAAAGGGTTAACTCAGCAGGCCCTGGTTGCTCAAACCGTGCACATTCCGAAGTAAGGTCCATCTTCAAGATTGACCCTTGATTAGCTCCTGGGTGATAACCTTTGAGCCCTTGGAATCCTGCCTGTCAAGTGTTTTATATGCCTGAGGCCTTGGGCAACACTGTATCAGTTTGACCAGACAGTTTATGCTACCAATATGACTTATGGTGCATGCCTTTTTTTGTATGCTTGAGGACTTGGACCACATTATGAGTTTGACATCTGAGGGACTGGAGATGAGAAGCTAATGTCAGTCACATGGGTGCTGCATGGTTATGTGACTGAATCTCAAAAAAAATCCTGGACACCAAGGCTCAGGTGAGCTTCCCTGGTTGGCAAAACTTTACTCCTATTGTCACACACCTTGCTGAGAGAATTAAGCATTTTCCTATGCAATTGCACTGGGAGGAGACACCTGGAAGCTTGTGTCTGATTTCTTCTGGATTTCACCCCTGTTCACTGGTTTTAATCTTCATCTCATGTCTGTAATAAATCCTAACCATGAGTATAATAACTTTTCTGAGTCATGCGAGTCTTTCTTGTGAATCATCGAGGATGAGGGTAGTCTTGGGAACCTGCTATACAGGATGGCAAAGGCCTGACATCAGCAGATGTCAAGTCTTTTGTTTTCTGTTTTAAGTGAGTTTTTCTTTTTAGGAAGGCAACCATGGTGGCAGGATAAATTTAAAGTGGCCTCCAAGATGCTCAGTCTGAGCAGATCTATGATAAGGTGGATGGGAGAGGTTTGGCAGTGGATGGGGATGATTGTGGTACAGTGATGTGAGTGTGGTAAATGATGCTGGAGTGTGGGCAGGGTTTGCGGGGGTGGGTTGGGATATCCATAGAGCTGGGGGGAGGGCTGGAGGAAGGAACAGGTGAACACTGGGGAGGTAGAGGACTATGGTTGAGAATACAACTATGGGAGTGTTCTTTTGGCAACTATGGCAGGGGAGGGTCACTGGTACATGGTATCAGGGTGGGAGGATGTGTGGGGAAGGGTGCACCTGGGATATGCCTCTATCAAATATGAATGTTCATATTGTCATAGGGTGTCCTCTTAAGGGTGGAGACCCACACAGTAACCAACAAAATATTAAATTTCCATCATGAGAGTTCTGCTACATTCTCTAGTAGAGAGGCAAGACTCTCTAGAGTACATAGGCAGTGCCTAATAAGAGAAAACAGACCAATACACCAAGCCCTCAATATTAATGCTTGTACTTATGAACCTTGCTCTTGTAAAATTAAAACTTAGCCTAAAAAATCTATTGCCTCAGAGTTACCTCCTGAAAAGCTCCTTGTTATTCAAATGTAGCCTCTTTCTAAGCCAAGCTCAGCAAATAAACTCACTACCTTCCCCCCAGTGTGGGACATGACTCCTAGGGATGAGTCTCCCTGGCATCAAGGGATTAATACCAAGTGCCAGCTGTGATGCATTTGGAAAAAGACCTTGACCAAAAGGGGGAAACATTAAATATGAAAGAATTTTTATGGCTAAGAGACTTCAAAGTGAGTCAGGAGTTCATTCCGGAGGTTATGCTTACACACATCTCAGATGGATCTCACTAACTGCCACAGTAAACAAAGCCTCAAACGGGGATGCTCCTGAGGACTCTAGAGACATCCAAACACTATAGGCAGGACAGACAACCCCATGAAATCAGCACCCCATTTGTGGGCCCTACCTTGGAATACATGATAACCTATTTCCCCATTGTTATCAGAGTTAGACTCATTTATAATTTCCCTACACATGATTCTTCTACCCTTTATATTTGAATTTATAATTAGCACTATACCTGTTAAATATATGTCCCAGAGACTTAAATCTTTGGTCTGTTCATATGCTGGTT